>VYZU01037888.1:0-50347 GCA_013401355.1 Ceyx cyanopectus
GAACTATGATCTAAATTACAGTGTAGCAGAGGCCAAAGGCTTTCACTTATGGCTAGACCTGTACTCTTTTGGGAAAGCCATTGTAAGGAGTATGAGGCTGCCTAAAACTGCATTCCTTATAATTATATTAAATGCAGACTAGATTCAGGGATGAAATGGGGGAAAGGATGTATACTAACATAACATATACATCTAAACTCTATCAAACATACTACTGACACAATAGACTTCACGCATTACAACTAATTTACATTTCAATATCCCACAGATATCCCCTCTGCTGACTGTGCCCAAAGGATGCAGCTTTCAACTTGATTCCAATCTGTTCTATTCTGTTACAGATTCCATTTTATTAGTTTTCATATTTCCAGACTTATACGTAACTTTGAGAATCAGGGAGGATTACCACATTGCCATGGGGTGCTTAGCTGAAATGGAGCATATGGCTATTAATATTATTATGAATCTGTTGCTTTAGGCTAAGTTAGATTGCCTTTGGGGTTCCAATTCTTAAGAAGAAAGGATTGAAGTGCAGTCATCCTCTTTTGGTGCAAAAGATTTGGAATAAATAATCACTCTTGTACATTTTTTTTTCATTTACATGCCTCATTTAGGTAACCTTCAAGTTGACAAAAATTTAGACAGGGTTCTGGCTCATCATATTGTTTGTGGCCTATTTAGCTTTAAGTATTTGTTCTTGTGTTCCTTCTTTTGTCAAAAAAAGTTCACAGTACTTTTGTAGGGTTTTATACTTTGAAGTCATTGTATTAAGAGTCATATTTAGCTTTAGAACTGTCTGCTTTTCTTCAGTTCAATGTCTTGATGAATTACTGCACTTTTATTCACTATAAGAGCTACCATGAGTTACTTTCTTGAAATAACATATTCCAAACTATCATATCTTATGTTGGAATAACCAAACTGAAAAGCATTGGTCTGCAAAGAGAAGCTAAATGAACGTTTTGTGAATTGGGTAACTCGAAGTGCTGAGAGTCAATTATAACAAGCAACAGTTGCAAATTAAATCTTCAGCTTCTCTCTTCATAAGACTAACTGGTTTAAATTTAAAGCATTAGATAAATAGAGCTAGATATCTGCATGTGTGAATAAGAGTTGAATTGGAAACAAATTTTAAGGGATATTTTGGTCTTTCTATGTACTGAAGGTAATTCCCAGGTTTTCACCTGACACCTCCATCAAGCTGGGGACCAAGAAGACATGGAGTAACAAAATTACATCAGGGTTCTGGAAAGCATCAAATGGTATTTAAGGCAAATGGAAAAGTGGTATTTGGAGAGCTGGATTTACACAGAATTACAGAACTGGACTTTCTAACTTTTGTCTCTACTGATATTCTCCCTTTTCTTAGTAAAATGAGAATAAAGGAATTTTCAGGAAAAGGAGGAGAACTGAGATTGCTTAATGCTTTAAGTCCTGTATCATGAAAAAAACAATCTGCTTTTTAAAAGTGAGAGAGAAAATGATTGACAAGATAAGAATTACTAGAATAAGAACATGTGAGCAAATACTGAAGTTCTGGAGTGGCTATGATTTGCAAGCCATAAAAAAGATCCAACAAAGAAGAAACAGTACAACNGAACACTTCTTCAAGACTGTGTCTTCCAAAAACTCTTGAGCACTTTTAAAAAATCCTACTTGTATGTTGAAACTCTGAATGAATCAAAGAAATAAAATCTTGGGACAAATTTCTGAGCACTCTTTCTTACTTTTACAGCTTTCCTATTGCCATTCTTCCAGCAATCTGTGCATATAAAGAAAATTAAAACAAAAACTCTGGGGACAGAGATGAATATTGTTCAAGTACCTATGCTCGTGCATGTCAATCCCATCAGTTTTANCCATTTTTTATTGAAGACTTCACATGAAGATTATTCAATATCTTTCCTCAAACAAGAACAACACCCTGGTGTGACTGTGCCTAATTGAGAGAAAGGCAAAGAATGTGAGTGATGGTTTGTAGTCACCTGAAAATCAACTGTCAGCAGATACAGCTGACAAGAGCAAGATTAAAATCAAGTCTTACCTNACCAAGAAACTGCTGATAATCTAACTTTTACTGGCACTATTTAAGCTTGTCAAACATCTCAAACTCACAGACAAATGGCCACTGGAATGAGTTGAGAATTGACCTGCAAATGTGTAGCAAGTTAGATAATATCAGAAATGCTTAAAGACCTCAAAAGTATACATACTTTTGCAGATGGTCTTCCTTTACAAGAGTCCAAAGGTTTTTTAGTAGCTTTGGAAATACAAAGCTTTGAGTATACAATCCCTTTCAGCTGATTTACAGTGTGATTGCAGTTTTACAGATTTACACAGTGATTTTATATTTACATTTTCACAGTGGTTTTTTAGGATTCATGTTTTTTGGAGACAGACAGTCTGTAGCTTTATTTTTCTACTGAGTTCAGTGAATTTGGCATCTAATATATTTCAAATTTTACCCTTCTTAGTTGCAGTTTCAAAAAAAAAATCTTAATCTGCAGAAAGAGAATAATGGAACTGTTCTACTTGAAAGCAACACTGGGAAGATATCTTCTCTGGGGACATGTTCATACTGCTTGACAAGACCAAAAGAATAAAAATGAACAGACTGAAAGTGTAGAAATCCCATGTGTTTATGACATCTGTGACACGACAGAGAGGCAGCATATTTCCCCTGATATAGCTTGTGTTTATAAGGATAGTACAAAGCTATTCTGTATTAAGATCTAGACACAATCTGTACTGGAACTATGATCTAAATTACAGTGTAGCAGAGGCCAAAGGCTTTCACTTATGGCTAGACCTGTACTCTTTTGGGAAAGCCATTGTAAGGAGTATGAGGCTGCCTAAAACTGCATTCCTTATAATTATATTAAATGCAGACTAGATTCAGGGATGAAATGGGGGAAAGGATGTATACTAACATAACATATACATCTAAACTCTATCAAACATACTACTGACACAATAGACTTCACGCATTACAACTAATTTACATTTCAATATCCCACAGATATCCCCTCTGCTGACTGTGCCCAAAGGATGCAGCTTTCAACTTGATTCCAATCTGTTCTATTCTGTTACAGATTCCATTTTATTAGTTTTCATATTTCCAGACTTATACGTAACTTTGAGAATCAGGGAGGATTACCACATTGCCATGGGGTGCTTAGCTGAAATGGAGCATATGGCTATTAATATTATTATGAATCTGTTGCTTTAGGCTAAGTTAGATTGCCTTTGGGGTTCCAATTCTTAAGAAGAAAGGATTGAAGTGCAGTCATCCTCTTTTGGTGCAAAAGATTTGGAATAAATAATCACTCTTGTACATTTTTTTTTCATTTACATGCCTCATTTAGGTAACCTTCAAGTTGACAAAAATTTAGACAGGGTTCTGGCTCATCATATTGTTTGTGGCCTATTTAGCTTTAAGTATTTGTTCTTGTGTTCCTTCTTTTGTCAAAAAAAGTTCACAGTACTTTTGTAGGGTTTTATACTTTGAAGTCATTGTATTAAGAGTCATATTTAGCTTTAGAACTGTCTGCTTTTCTTCAGTTCAATGTCTTGATGAATTACTGCACTTTTATTCACTATAAGAGCTACCATGAGTTACTTTCTTGAAATAACATATTCCAAACTATCATATCTTATGTTGGAATAACCAAACTGAAAAGCATTGGTCTGCAAAGAGAAGCTAAATGAACGTTTTGTGAATTGGGTAACTCGAAGTGCTGAGAGTCAATTATAACAAGCAACAGTTGCAAATTAAATCTTCAGCTTCTCTCTTCATAAGACTAACTGGTTTAAATTTAAAGCATTAGATAAATAGAGCTAGATATCTGCATGTGTGAATAAGAGTTGAATTGGAAACAAATTTTAAGGGATATTTTGGTCTTTCTATGTACTGAAGGTAATTCCCAGGTTTTCACCTGACACCTCCATCAAGCTGGGGACCAAGAAGACATGGAGTAACAAAATTACATCAGGGTTCTGGAAAGCATCAAATGGTATTTAAGGCAAATGGAAAAGTGGTATTTGGAGAGCTGGATTTACACAGAATTACAGAACTGGACTTTCTAACTTTTGTCTCTACTGATATTCTCCCTTTTCTTAGTAAAATGAGAATAAAGGAATTTTCAGGAAAAGGAGGAGAACTGAGATTGCTTAATGCTTTAAGTCCTGTATCATGAAAAAAACAATCTGCTTTTTAAAAGTGAGAGAGAAAATGATTGACAAGATAAGAATTACTAGAATAAGAACATGTGAGCAAATACTGAAGTTCTGGAGTGGCTATGATTTGCAAGCCATAAAAAAGATCCAACAAAGAAGAAACAGTACAACCATTTTTTATTGAAGACTTCACATGAAGATTATTCAATATCTTTCCTCAAACAAGAACAACACCCTGGTGTGACTGTGCCTAATTGAGAGAAAGGCAAAGAATGTGAGTGATGGTTTGTAGTCACCTGAAAATCAACTGTCAGCAGATACAGCTGACAAGAGCAAGATTAAAATCAAGTCTTACCTAGTACTAGCCCTGTCCTCAGGGAACTGTGCCTCTGTATGTGGGGTTGATCTTGTTTTACAGTTTGGCAATCCTCAGCATGGATTGAAACAACAGTGATACGATATAAACAACCTACCATTGAGCTCACACAGGGCTAAATGTCCCAAGCAATAATACCCACCAAAAATACAGAAGTCATCAACTAATTGCAAACTGCAAACCTGCATGTCTGAGCAAGCCCTTGAAAGTGCTAATATTTATCTGCAAGTGCAGGTAATAATTTTACACACAATGAAGTATGAGGTCTCCTAAAGGTCATAGTATATTTTGCAGGTACCAGTTTGCAAACTGACCCGGTTAAATAAACTACTATTTAAAAATATCTCAGGTGTAACCTCACTATATGAGACTTGTTCTGCACCTTCAAGCAGCTTATGGCACATCTTGCACAATATTTCACAAAGGCCACTCATAGTTAAAAAATTTCTTTCAGACTGACACAGTATGAGCATTTTGCCCCATAGGCAGCATGTTTTAAAATAAATGATTCAAAACCATGATTTACCTTCTCCCTCCCTCCAGTAACAAGAGATATACATTCTTCCTGTAACTGACACTTTCTCATAAGATTTTATTTTGATAAGTCTTTTTGTCCTGCAATGTTTCACCACCCAGCAGCACTCTGCTAATCTACACTTCAATGGTAGAATTCACCAGAGGTACAGGTTTAAATAGCACATCTTGAGATGGGAACAATAAAAGGGGGGGGATGGCTCTACAATAAATAAATAAATAAATAAACCCCTATCACTTAAAGCCAAATGCCTGCTGGGACTTAGGTTCAAAAGCACATTTGGAAACTGATCCCTTGAGAAGATATGTTTGTTACGGTGTTTGGCCTCAGGATTTAAAAGGATTTGCTTTTAAGCTGTTACTTTACTGCAAGTATGTGACTGGAGGCCTCAGGTGTGAAAGTCCTTTGATAAAAGGGACTAGTGTGTGCCAGATACAGCGAATGAAAAGCATTAAGACTAATAGGAGTTGGGAAGTGGAAAGCGGGGAAAGGATGTGGACAAAGTCCATCAAGTTTAAGGCAAGCAAATGCCTGGAACCACAAAAGCCCTTGAACTTCTTGTTTTGCATCCAAGTGATTACACTAACAAACTCTTAAGGAACTGAACGCCAAACTTCCAAGCAAGGGTCATTTCCACTTAATTCCCAGCTGAAATCTCTGCACAAAAACCTCCATAAAATATTGCAGCTGGAAGAAATCACAGTGGTCATCTAGGCTCTTTTCTCTGCTGCAAGATCAGCTTTACTTAGGTCACTCCAGACAGACAAATGTTTATCTACCTGTACTTAAAGACCTTTAATGCTGGAGACACTGCAATTTCACTGCAGGAAAACTATTCCAGTGCTTCATTCTATTTCCATCAGAAAGTGTTTCCTAATGTCTGACTTAGATACTTTGTGCTGCAGCCCCATGCCTATTGCTGCTCATCCTGTCTGCAGGGGATAAAAAGAGCCTAATCCCTTTCTCTTTGCCAGTCCTCTGTATTTCCAGATCCTTTGGTCTCTGAACGATGTCATTCTCATCACACTGTACTCCTAACAGACCATTCTATTACATGAGTAGCTGCATCAGTGCTCTAATCAGAGAATCTCTGCATCTATTGCATTTTAGAAGAGAGATGCACCATTTTTCTCTTATCTCAAGGTAATGAAAAGTCCCTCCCCATGCAATCACTCATATAATGAAGAAACTTTCCTTCCAGAGCAAAAATTGCTCCAAGAGAAACTACAGTAAGCACAGCACTTTGCACTGAAAGTTGCAAACCTCGTAGTCCACAGTTTGCTTCGTATTGGAAACGAGCAGTGTATGTTTTCTCAGTGTATTTTATGACAGACCACTCTTGCAGTGCTCTGAGATGGTTACAGCTGCCAAACCTGCAGGCTGCACTGAGCCTGGTAGATACTGGGCAGATGAATTGCATATATGGTATATGCAATATATTTATTGGGTCGTTTCAGCTTGAAAACCCTGAAGAACTGTGTGTGCACAAACTGTAACTAGACATGGTGAAAAGATGACAGTCCCTGTTACATATATTGTCTTTTAGATAATAAATACTATTCTAATGAAGGTCTCTGGACATTCACAAGTATTTCTCTCGTGGTAGTAAAAAAAATCCTGGAATTATTTTTGGAAATTGCAGAATTCTCCCTATTTAAAAAACTCCCTATTTAAGCATTGGTGACCAAATGCTATTCATGCATGATTCCTTCTCATTTTTTTATCTGTAAGGGAAAAAGAAAAAATCTCTGCTAACAAATATACAGCCATTATATCTCATTACCTCTGTCAGTGAAAAGCCATTCTCAAACATACCTGCTCCAACAGTGACTAAATACCTTGAAAGTTTACATAGCACGAATCCTGATTCTAATCATTGTATGTAGCTCTACCTCATGGCCTGATGTATGTACTGCAACAGCATTAGCTACAACCAACCTGCTTGCAACCAAAAAAAGGAATTTATTTAGTTGGCAGTTGCTTTGATCATTGATGCTATAGAGTTGTATTTAGTTATCATTTAGCCAAAATTACCTACAATCCACATACTTATCTCACTTCTTTATTTCACTTTTATTGTCAAAACCCACTTTTTAATTTCAGCATAAGCTTTTCCATTGGTGGAATAAAGCTATGCATATAAGGGGGTATATGTCATAGAGCACTATTCTGAATGGGAGATACAATTCCACACTTTACATAAAATTTTAACTTCTTCATTGCACTTTGATTCTCAACTTTTAGTTGCAGCTGGGATCCAGCTTGGAAAAACTAATGTAATATATTTAATCATACCAATAGAAATCATGGCTCATTTTGCTCTAAAATAACACAGTAAATATTTCCAAGAGCTGGCAAACACAGGACTGCTGTAAGACTGTGCACTGCTGTGGAACAATGCATAACACAGTGGATGGAGGCCTTTAAACATCAAGGAATATGGGTGTCTGACACCCCTTCTGATAGTGCAGCAACAGATCTAAAATTTCAGCAAAATTATATGATGAAAACTAAGGTAGAGGATGAGCTGTCTGATTTTGGCAGCATTCAGGCCTAAAATGTTGCAGTACTTAATCTTGAAAAATAGCAATTTTTGGGGTTGTTTTTAGCTAGCTGAGATTTTGCACACAACAGCATTAAATGCTAAAGGGGGTATCTTGACATTCACTGTATTTCCTTTTTCCATTGATCTCTTTCCAAAGAAGGAAATTAAACTGACATAACACAAGTGATAGAATGCTGATGAAGAAGATGGTTAATCACATCAGACACAATTTTGAAATCAGCATCCCATGCATGCCAAGAAACAGGGATTTATCTGGCATTTAGAATATAACACAATCTTTTGCATTTCTCTATATTGGGCATATTCTAGATTTTTATTTATTAGATAGAACAGCAAAGCACATCTTTAAAATGTGACACACGCATCAAATTAGCTGACTAAAAAACTAAATGGGTAAAGATTGTTGTGATGCTTTGATAAGGATGTTATAACATAGAAAACAAAATTACTATTCCCTTATCCATGAAGAATGATTTATCAGGTCATCCCACAGCCCACCACCCTGTGTCTGGTCATGGCCCCAGCAAAAGGTATAAGAACAAGACAGCACTGTGTCTAAGAATAGTTCACCAGCTTACAAAAATCTTTGACTCCAGGATCTTCCAAACTAGTAAATGCTCTTGAATTTAACAGTTCTTAGTAATTGTTTCCAGCATTAATTTATTCAGTTATTTTTTAAGCATTAGCACTATTTTTAAAAACAAAACAAAACAAAACAAATTCATATATTGTCAGCATTGCTTTTGGGAAGCCAGTAAAAATTCTTCATGTACTTCCCTGACCTGGATTTCAAGGTTTTGTCTTGAAACACAATGATTCAACAACTGCTCAGGGTGGCAAGCTTTTAATGCCTTTTCTATTCCATTTCCGCATAAAATAACTTAATAGCCATTTAAAGGCTTTTCTACTGCATTCACATTAGGTAAGAATATATATTGGTGACTGAATCATATGAAGGTGGAAGTATTTTCTTTAGAAGAGTATTTAGACTACACGATGGTGAGGTAAGTTACAAAGAGAAACACGTAACAGAATTCGTTTTAAACTGGGCACTGTAAAACTCTACAAGTAAAGAGTGAAGCCTGAAAAAAGCTGCACTTTGAAAACCTTAAAGCTCCTTTAGGAAAACAGAGGTGGCCGAGTGGAATTTCAGCCTGTGCTGCATGGCCACTAGATGTCAGCGTCCGCTGCTCCCACGGTGACATTGTCGCTCCCTAGAACCGGGAGCAGCACAGCGGACACCGGGGAACTTGGCTTTGCATTAGATCCTGGTACCCCCACAGTGCTGCTCATCCTGATCTTCTGAAGACATTTCACAGCTTTGATAAAGCCATTTCATTGTTCCATGCAATGGTTCGTTCAGGATCTAACTTCCTCTAGATTTTTCTCTACTACATCTCTTAAAAACAAGCCTGGACCCCTCTCCTTCTCATGTCAAAATGTCATTTTGTACAATTTTGATAGGAGCAAAAAACCCTATCCTTCCACAACTGGGAGTCCTCATCTCCAATTGCTTTCAGGAGGCATTAAGTTAGGTCCCATGACTTACAACAGCTGCAGATTTCTGTGGCAGAGATACACACTCAGCTCAGCTAATGCCAAAAGAAAAATTACCTAAGTAATTTGCATTAAAAGTACTCCAGTCAGATATATCCTTTCCTCTTCCATTGTTTTCTGTGGTATTTCAGAAATCATATTCATAGATCAATTAATTCAGTTACTTTAATTGCAATTTTACAATGAAGCTGAATCAAACATAACATAGATTGGCAGATCTGGGGAAAACAAAAATCTATACAAGCTATGAACATTATAGAACATCACTTCAACATCAAAGGGCTGATTAATGATTCTGGCATTTCTAAACTTAGCAATTCTTTCCTGCCTAGCTAGGAGGCATTGCAGGAGCTATGATAAGTGTCCAAAGTCCTGTCCTCACTAAATTATTCCCCATTAATTTATCTTTCAGCTGTGTCATTTAAGAAAGATTGCATTTTCAGGCAGAAATCTGAGCAATGACATCAGGTTGGTGCACATGCCTCAGTTATGGAGCACTTCTTCCCAAGCTGAATCCAAGATAATCTTTCTGAGGAAAAGGGAACTGGAATTCATATACTGAAAGCAAAGGGCCAAACTAATTTCTAACCCAGGTAACTAATTCAGGTCATAATCTGTGCCTAGCAAACAAGCCAAACAATTCAGCCCTGCATTTTAAAAATACAAAGGGGCAGTTCTAGAAAGAAATAAGTGAAAACATTTTCTCCCCTGGAATATGAGGTGTGCACTTTACTGAAAGCAATGACATTATGAAGACTATGTTCATCAAAATGTACAGTCACCAGGAAGTATCAAAAATTCTTAAGTAAAATTGACCAAAGTACAAGGGGTGAAACAATGAAAGCAACAAGACCCATCCTACACTGAAATCCTGGTCCAGTTTAGGACTGTTAAAACTTACTCTTTAAAATGTCATAAAGTTAATTTGTATTATCTTTACAAAATGTTAATATTTACTAATATTGATGGATTAGGTCCCAAATTAAGGATTTGGGCTCAACCAAGTATATTTCTACATATCAGGTGCTGTACTAGCAGATGACAAGAAAATGCATCATGTAATCAATAAAGCCAACACTCACACAAATTCAGCCTGGTGTTCCACACAGGCTGTTTCAGTTTCAGTATTTCTACATAAAATGCATTTCTAAATAAAAGGTATCAACTTATTATGTCATAATTATTAGTGATCTAGGAAAAAAAAGTAAATAAAACTCAGCCACACATCCAATATTGTGCAAAAAAACCCTGTGATTGGAAAAATGACACTATCATTTTATGTACCTGGACTATGTTTTTAAGTTCCATTTTATCAGTAAAGACAAATTTGTCATTCCTCCCATCTGTAATTGCCATCTTATTCCTCATACACTCACTTCTCCTTCTGCTTTTATGACTGCAATGGAACCCTGTTTACATTGATATGGAAGAAAAAGAAGCAAGTAGCTTTTCAAATAATTAGCTCTGATGAGCCATATATTTTAATCAAGAGTTGATTAACATTTCTCTTTCCCCTCTTCCAATAAAGGCTGGGTAAAGGCTCTGCCCAATGACTCCATGCTCTGCTGTTTCCAATGGAGACAAATGAAGTTATGTTCTCTGTGGACAGTCTCATTTGCCATGAACACATCAGTTGATCACCTGCTACATTGTCCTATAGCAGAGACATTTCTTTTTTTTATCACTTATAATTTTCTATTTATCACAGCTGAAGTATTATGATGAAAACCTAATGAAATCACATCACTTAATGTGACAAAGGAGTGTGAATCCTTGTGGGCAGGACTTTGGGAATTGAGGCTCATGACCAAACATGAAATGCAAGCAAAGAACATTTGAACATGGGCTGAAAACAATCAACTATCCAGTAATGGAGTTCTCATTGTGGGTGAAATCAAATCACCTCAATATACACAGAGTATAATAGTATTTGAAGTTGCCACTTGCCTCCACCTTCTGATTAATGTAAAAAAAAATAAACAAACCCAAAAATCAGCAGACGGGACTAAACATTATTTCTGAAGGTGCATTTACCACAGTGGCCCTTCATTTCCCTTCCACCCCAAATCAGTGCTTGTTTAAAGCCTGGAAAAGTATCTGGTCATATAAATGGCCAGTTATATTTTCACACTTTCCATCACCCAGGAGAGATACAGCAACCAAGACATCTGCAAAGAAGCAATCTACCTGCTCCTCCAGTAAGAGTGACACGGAAGCTCGATGTGGGAAACACGATTGCATGCCATGGCCAGTAGGTGACAGCATCTACTTAACACTAAAGCTGTCAGTTTTTCCATTTATGAAACAATTAATACACTTTAGAACTCATTACATATAATCAATAGCAACAGAAAAACCCGTTTATAAATAAAGTCAGTATACTAATGCCAATAAAAAGAAATATTCTAACTTACCAAATGATTTTAGACCGAAGGAAAAAAGACTGTTCTAGCTGATATATTATGATTAGATTTGTGGAGTTTTAGCTGAATCCACCTAATAAAAATACATTCTTTTTTTTCTGCTCATGGGTCTCCAAAATAGCTTAATTCCCTTGTTTAAGTGTTGGTCAAGAGTCTTGCTCTCAGGGAAACAGCATTTTCAAAAAGATTTAAAGTTAACTCATTAACAGCTCTCACATGCTTTGAGCAAACATGATTTTGATTTTTAGCTCTCTCATTACAACCTAAGCAGTTGCTAGCCCTCTTTGCTCCTAGTGAGAAGATTCTCCTTCCCCCTCCCTGCCGAGTCACTGGTTGATTTGTTTCTGCATCCCATCATCTTCTCACTCTTCTTTGGTGTGTCCAATTTAAAGAAATCATTCTTCCTCTTTTCATTAAATGTGCTCAGAACACTTCGTATAAAATAAATAAAAATACCGACTAGTTCAAAAAATGTGTATTTTTGATAGAAGGAGGTTTAAAGCCAAGGCACTAATTAGCCAACACAGATGCAGGAAGTTAGATTCTGATGATGTGATCAGATGTAAAAGAAGATAATACACAGTCAAAGAGGGGAAAATGATGCATTATACCCTCAAGAAAGGGATTTGATTTGTTTGCCTTTTAAAGTCAAGTGCTGAAGCCGAATGAGATGAAACCCAAGCATGGAGAGGAACATCTGTGATGGGGATGGTCCAGAATATGCAACATATGGAATGATCAGACAAAAGCCCATTTCAACTTCAGAGGAAAAAATGCAACCCTCCCTTCCAACTGCAGATCCCAGAGAAAATCCCACAGAATGGGAGGGTCAGTGGTAAGCAGCAAACACTGATGTTTCAGATGTAGCTGCAAGGAATACACCTGTGGAACAGCTGGCATCCTGGCCTGTCCCTGTGCTGAAGCTGCTCTTTTTCCTTTTAATAGCAAAAGCAAACTCATTTCCTCTGTGGAGTGTGGAAGGCAGAAGACATAACTCATTCAGAACAGAACCATGAAGTCACTTTTAACACTTGTAACTCAGTCATTTGGTGCACAAGATCTTTTTGCTGATAATATTTTGTCCACCTATATAGAAAACTCTTTTGAGACTATATAATGAATATGAACAGTAGGAATAGATTAAGATAGTATGCTATTATTAGTCTACAGATACACCAGACAACAGTGTTCTCAGTCTCCTCATTTGCCCTTTTTACCTTTATTCTGGGAATTTACATACTAAACAGCAGTGTGATACTTCAAGCTTTCTCATAATTCTATCTTTAGCAGGAATTCAACAAAATCGTTCTATTCCTCTAGATTCTTTTGTGACGAGCTTAACAGACAGGCAAAAGCAAACATCTACTTCAGCACCTTGTTTTCTCAGGGGGACAAACTAAAATTAACATGTCTGGGCCAAGGGCTTTGTCTTCTATCCTGCTGGACTTTGGCATTGCCAATTTCAGTGACAGAAGGCATTTGTTAACATTCATCATTATATAAACTGATAAAGGGCAAAGAAATCTCATTTTTACAATGACTCCAGGGTCCAACTTTTATCATTATAGAAATTACATACTTATTAGAAAACCAGAACCCTTTAAAGAGGATTATATTTGTTTACTCAACCACACAGATGGTTTGGTAGAAAGAGTAGGCATTTCTTTGAAATTCTAACATATTGTTCACTATTAGAAAGCATAAGAGTATTTTTACAAGGAGAAAAAGTGACAGGCAACATGATAGAAACTAGATAAAAAATTTTTTTTTCACTCTCCCAAAAGCCTTTCTTTCTTAGGCTGAAGGTCAGAAATGTCAGATGTTCTAGGTTAATTTTAAGAAGAGAGTTGGCACAGGTGTTGATGGCTTATCCAAATTCTGGTTTCTTTCATGTGACATTTAAGCAAGCAAAAGAGACAAGACCATCTCCAAATTCTGTTAAATAAACAAGTAAAGAGAATTTTGATAAAATCAACTCTTACCCTTCTACAGAAGTTTGAAAACATTTTTACTTCTCTTGTAGTTCTAGGAGTGATTCTAGGAGAAAAAAAAAAGTTAAAAATTAATATCCTTTATGTTTCTAAAGTGATAAACAAGCAAATTTAATTATCAGATCAGAGAAGGTACATCTCTCAGAATTCTTTTGTTTCCATGTTTTTTTGGAGGGGGTTCTTTGGTTTCAGAAGAAAAAAAAGGGTGTTATCCCAGCTGCATATCTAGTTGATATAAAGAGAACTCTTTGACAGCCTTGAAAAAAAACTGTCCTAAAGCAGGCTGGTGTCATTACACTTATTTGCTAGATGGGGAACAAATAAACCCAAATTCCTCTAAAAAGTGACAGGCACCTGTGATTGTCACAACTGATCTACATTCAGAACTTTTGAACATTGTCCCTTATGTGTTCAGTTCAAAGATTCACAGTAGACCAGGATCAGCTCTAACCAGGAATCTGGATGCTCTGTTCTCTCAGTTTGTGATCCCTTCACTAGATTATGACTTTTCCCTTGAGAACAACACACAAATATTTCTATTGACACAGTTACACTTTTTGGATACCAAGCTGACAAGTATTTTATTTAGTAAATAGCTACCTTCTGTTAATCTGCCTTGTAGAACAGTTCAAAACACTGGGGATTAAATGTCAGAGGCATCTTAAACCAGGCTGAAGGACTGCCATAGGTGCCATAAGCATTAAGGAAGCATCACTGGCAGTGGTATCTACAGTTGCCATTTCCCACCAATAAGTACAGCAAAGTGCTCATGGAAGCACCCTGTATTCTGGCTCCTCAGCCTCAGTTTAATTCAGTCATTCTGATTCACAGATATCTGGAAATATGGCAAAATAAATCTGTGCAAGTCACATGGGACTTTTTTGAGGTATAAGTAATAATGCATGCAGGTCTTTTCCTGTTCAAATGACAAAGCAGCACTTAAGGTGTAGTTCTCACATTAAATAACATTTTTTTTAAGCTCTGATTATAGAATGAAGCTTTAAATTTACATAGGCAATGCTATATTGGCTAGAAAGGAAAATCAGATTTGTGCATGCCAAAACCCAGAATAATTGCATCAGAAATAAAGGCAGAATCAGAAGTGCTATTAAGAAGCTTTCTTTTAGGTGCTGAAGTGAGTTATCCAAATTATTAGAAGACCATATCTGTATAATTGAAAACACTATCACATAAAATAACGTTTGCTCAAATAAAACACAATAAAGCATTAAAGTTCTTGTGACATTTCAATGAGAAAACCAAATACAGGCATTAATAAACAGAAGTGACTTAGGCAATTACATTTTAAAAATTAATTTGTTTTGCATTACTTCATACTTGAACTTGCACATTAATATCCAATACAGTTAAGCAGCTAAGAGTTAAGTTCTTGTAAGATAGAAATAAATTGCAACAACTTAAATTGTTAGCTGCAGCCAGGACCACCACAGTAAACTGGAGGAGAGTATAAAAGAGATTTTTATAGACTGTATCACACCATGGTCTATACCAATTCCCAGTTTAAATTCCACCTGTTGCCAAGGACCCACAGACACACATTATAGCTCACAGGAATGACTGTGGGAAGCTCCAACCACCATTCTCTCAACTCCTGGCATTTGTGCTTTACAAGTAGCAAGTGTGGCAAGAGCAAGGTTATAACTTGACACCTTTGCTGAACTGTTCCTCTGCTGATCCCAGGAATGTTATCCCCACAGACCCTCATTTTTGGATGACCCTCAGATGCTACCTTGAAAAACTAGATACAAAAGCCTGTTTTTTGACAACTGAAAAATTTCTTTAAAAAAATGTTGCTTAAATGATATTAAATTTTTTATATATATATATATATATCCTTTGCATGTCTTATACAAGGAGGTATCACTGTTCAACTTTGATAGCTCAAATGATATGCTTTATTTCTCTAATTCCAATGCTTTGTGCTTTTGTATTCTGTGCCATTTCTGCATGTTGCATTACCCACCTTTAACAGTGACATAAGGAGAACATTGGTATTTTCCCATTCCATTTAATGCAAATACACATTTTACCAGACAGGACAAGAAGGTTTTGGCTGCCAAGTGACTAATCTCCCCTGGAGAAATCTTGAGCCCAAAGAGGTCATTAGCAAGTTTTATCTAATTTTCAATACAGACAGATTTTATTTTCATAAACACACTAGTCCTTTAACTACTATCATACAAAGGCATAAAACTGCACATGAAGTACACAAGTGTACTGTATTATTTATTTCCCCAAAAGGTGATTTAGTGTTAACAAAATCAAAACTTCTTTCCAATCACCATTGCTACTGCCCTTTTTATAATCAGGATTAAATGGCAATTACTTAGAAAGAAGCATTATGCTTAATTTGCTCATTTGCAGTACTGGCAAGCAACACACTAACTAGATACAGTTATCAGCTGTAAAAACCTTATTAAGCAGAAATAGGAATTAATTAGATCTGCAATTCTAGAATCAGAGGGTCAGCATCCTAAGGTTGCTTGAAGACTTTTGATTCACCTACATATTATAACAACATGCCCTCAAGAAGTTAAGTCAATGGGGAATATTTTATTTGTCACTTATATATGCTATATGACTAAATACCATGATTGCAAGTCAGGTTAGAGTTGTTTATTTTTCAGAAGGCCTTAAGTTTTGAGTCCAGACTTTACTGTTGCATAATCCAAGGAAACCACCTGCCATGCCAGCAGGTAAAACCAAACACACGGGATTGCTGGAGCTCTTTGTTTCTGTTCTACTTGGATGTCTTGAAAGTTTCACACTATGTGAACATCATCTCCTCCAATACAGCCTTCTTTTCTGAGATGTTTACATGTCATTACAAATTATATCAGAAAACATGTCAATCATGTAGCTAGACTCAGGAAGAAAAGCCTTAGCATGCCAATAAACAATAAAAACCTGCTGCAGTGTCAAAGCAGAAGGAAAAACACAAGCATCCTCTTTTGCTTAAAAGCTATTTTGGCAAAGAAGTTACACTAGTGCCATAACTGTGGCTCTACCAACACTCCAGAATGCTGTTTTAGAGACAAATGGAGCCTAAATATGCCAGGACCACAAACTGATTGCAGTTTGTCCAGATGCTGAGTAGGGGCAGCCCATTAGAGACCAATGGGCACCATGTTGACTCTGCTGGGCTGGCTTCACCACACAGGGGGAATGAAGCTAGAAAACTTTCCTTCCCCCTTTCTCCTCACCACAGGCAGAGATTGCTGTTACCTGATGAAGGCAGACCAGCCTGGAGAGCCTGCTGTCCTGGGTCACCTCAGCACTACAACCTCCACGTCCACAAAGAGGGTTCTTAATTTTTTGAGACTCAGGCGATGAAGTCACAAGCCCGAGGGACCCCACGGGGCCTGAAGCCACCTGAGGGAGGCGTCCCTCCTGGCCACCCCGGGGAGGTAGAGCAAAGCTTCTCAGGACGGACAGCAAACTGAGAAACGCTGCCGCCCACAGGCGAGGGGACCGAACAGGGACCGAGCACCCTCCGCCCACAGGCACGGGGACCGAACAGGGACCGAGCACCCTCCGCCCACAGGCGCGGGGACCGAACAGGGACCGCCCGGGGCGCGCGGACGAAGCGTTCCCGCCCGCCCCTCGCGCTGCGGCCCCCGCTCGCTCCTCGCGCTCCGGCCCCTCCCGCCCTCACCTGCCCAGCAGGTCCCAGCGGCCGCGAGCTCCGCACCCCCCACGCGCCCCTGCAGCCGCTCGCGGGCGAGGCGAGAGGGGGCCATGGCCGCCTCCCGCGGCACCGAAGCTGAGGGCACCGCGCTGAAGGGGTCTGCTCGTCTTCGGAAGCACCTGTAGCGCAGGTGGGTGCTGCCCTGCCCCGCTCCTCTTGCAGATGGCACGAGAAGGGAGGGGATGCTGGCACAGCGGTTGGCAGAGCAACCCCCGTCTTGGGCTGTCTCCTTCTGGGCTGAGAGCACCTGGAGTGGCGCTTGAGGGATGCTGGTGAGAGATGGTGCTAGGGAGGATAGAGGTTAAAACAGCCAGCAGGCCTTGAGGAAAAAGGAAACCTGGCCAAGGTGCCAGAAGCAAGAAGCCTGTTCTGAAGTATGCTGAGAAGCTGACCATTGGTTGCACACCTTCTGCCCGTGTCAAGCTGTGTTTGTCCCGGGTCTTTGCTCGAGGCATTGGATGCTTGATAATAATGCAATCAAAAGACCTTGCAGTTTCCTCTCTTTAGCTTGGCTTCTCTTGAAAGCTGGCACTAACAGTGTATTTTTGTCATATTTGATGTGACAGCATAAGTGTCTTGCCCAGTATATGCTTTATATATATATATATATATATTTATATATGCTATATATCTGAGTCTTTCTAGTGTGACAGCTTCAAGCAACATAACCATATAACTAGGCAAAGGGGCTTTTCTTCCTTTTTCCTTTCCCACCTTCTACAGAAAATGCTGTAAAATTATTGTTTGGTACACAGAGATTAAGAAAGTCAGGACATCTGTGCTACTGTTGCTCTATCATTGAAACACTGCAAAGTTAGTTTCAGCCCATCAATATTAAAGGGCTATAATCACTTGTTTCTTTTTGTCCTGTTTGCTGTTTCCTTTATTAATAAAATATTCTGCACTCTATATAAAAGATACTGCTCTGTATTTTATTTGCCTTTTCCCTTTCTATGTCAGTCATTTTGCTAAGTTACTGTTGATATCAAATACCCCACAGGTAGCTGACATTGATTTTTACCAGCCAGTCACTAACATTTGATTGAAAGTGAAAGAGTCTTGACTGGAAAGAGAATCTATAACAGTTACCACAGAATCATAGAATGGTCTTACAGGTCACCTAGTTCCAACCCCCTGCCCTGGGCAGGGACACCTTCCACTAGAGCAGGTTGCTCAAAGGCCCATCCAGCCTGGCCATGAACACTTCCAGGGATGGGACATCCACAATCTCTCTGGACAGCTTGTGCCAGTGCCTCATCACTTCAGAGCACAGAATTTCTCCTAAATATCTAATCGAAATCTACCCCTTTTCATCTTAAAACCGTTACCCCTCATCCTGTCACTACCCTAATTTTCTACAAGACTGATGATCTCACCTGCTCAGCCCAGTTATACTGATCCCTAGAAATCCATGATGTATTCTTCTGACAGAAGGAATTAGACTGATCTGATCTAACTCACAGAAACATATGGAAAATTGGTTTTCTCTCAGCATGATATTTTTTTAACAGTATAATTGCTGACTAAGGCAAACCTTGCATCATAGAAAGATCAGAATTTTAACTTCTCAAAGACTTTGTTCACATCCTTAAACTGAATTACTTAACCAAACAATTTTGCAGATAATTTTTCTTGGAAAAAATCCAAGCATACACATTTGAAAAGGAACAAATCCTCCACAGTATCTCAATTGTAGACCCTGGTTTTGTTTTGGGGATAGGCTTGAAATATATTATTTTTTTTCTAGAAAGTTACTGCACTGGAATAGACTTCTGGGACATAATTAAAGGTAATAGCTTCAAATCCACTCAAACCCCTAAGTGTTTGTTACACACTCTTAGTTATCCATAATTGAATATGCATTTAAGATTTTAGTCATTTTGACTGAAAGTATTTCAGCTCATTGGCTTTATAAAATCTCTTGGGTTCATCATTACATTTACTGCATACCTTCCCTCATCCCTTTCATTTTCCAGTTAATGCTCAAGCCTATTTCCATGCAAAGGGCTGTTGCATAAGGCACGAACAAACTGCATCTTTGTTTTACTTGCATACATTTAGGTCTCAGTTAAACCCCCCATGCTGAAAACATTTGGATCAAATTTAGGCATTAAAGTTATCAGGAATATTCATCTGAGTAAATATTTTCACAATTGCTTTTGTCCCAGATCAAATTAAATTTGAAGCCTAATATATATAAATGTCATAGGAGAACACTGCATTTTCATTCTTTTCCTTTAGTATGATAGTTAAAATAATGAGATTTATTAAGAGAATCTATCAAGACACAATTTATGAATTGATGATGTGACAATATAAAAAATCAAATCCATTCTTCCTTTGTGTTGGTAATCCTTGGCTTTCTTTAAAACCAAAGTTCATCTGCTGTCACTCTCACTACAATTTTGAATTCACATTGTTGATGTAGATTACACTGTTATTTGTCCAAGAAATGCAGATGCAAATTTATGGAATTTATTCTACTTACAGTTAAAGAACCATCATCGTGCCCTTGCAGTTTCCCATGGAGCACAGGATCCTTCCTGGGCTTTTGGTTTTTTTGCCATCATGAAGGAGGTGTCATCTACATTCTGCAGCTTTTTAGCTGAAGTGCCTTTTTCATGTTAAATCAAATGAAAAGTATTCAAAGTAATGTAGGTGTTTTGTTACCTGAAGCTCTTGACTGACAAAACAAACAAGCAAAAAATCACTGAAATATCCTATAAGGCTTCCTACCATTAGCAGCTTGACAGCAGCACAGTGTTTTGATTCAGATTAGTGGCTGATAATAGTGGCTGTTATTAAAACTTTGATTTTCCCTGTATTTCAGTTATTTAAATTATTTAAATTTTTTTTTGTGAGAAGATGAAGCAGTTGGTCTTGAAGGTGAATTGGGTTGCTTCTATGGTTAAGATTCAAGTTCTATTTTGTCATTTTCATTTATAAAACATGGTCATACTGGTTTTTTTTTCATTCTTATTTTTTATGATTTAACATAGTTGCAGTAGAGAGAAGTTAACTGATAATTTTGCATCTAAGAGCTCTTTTGTCTTAAAAGACAAAATAATTTGACTGTCCTGAATAAACCTTGCAAAACCAGGTTGTATTTATTCCTTACCAAGGGCATTTCTTGATGTCTTCCCTTGACATGAAGCAACAGCAAGTGTACAAGTGGATGTGATCCCCCTTTCTCATCCTGACTGTGCTGGGAGCTGCCTTGGGACCAGAAGCAGTGGTTGCCCCCAGAATTTGGGACTGCTTCTTACAACTGCAACAGAAGCAACTGCATTGCTTCTGTTTTGCCTCATTTTAGACCTCCCTGTACAGATTCTGTTATGTGCCTTGTGTTGCTGGAAAACTTCCAACATACTTTCTTTGGGTTTGATTGAGATGAGAAACCAAACAACTGGGCAGAACAGACCTGCCCAGAAATGTGAATTATGATTCACTTTTATAGTTGAATAAAACAGAAATGTTCCCAGTTCTTCCATATGCTGTATTCTCATTTGAAATAATACAAGGGAAACAAATGTATAGAAACACTTGGCTAGGAAGATGATTATGAAAAAAAAAAAAAGATACAACAAAACTTTGATTCATGCAGTAGCCTAAATATCTTTTTCTCACTGTTTTTGGCCTGAGTTGATTTGCAGGATTCAGTGAAGAAGGAGAGCTTGCTGCATCCTTCCCTGAACAGCTGGCTGAGTGCAGCCAGCACTGCTCTCACATCTCACTGCTGCTTCCAGAGCTTGAGCTAATCCTGGAAACTTCATAGCCTTACTTCCTAGGTATTCAAGCCTCAGCTAGTTTCTGCAAGCAAGCTGGAGAATCTTCATACCTGATGCTAATAAGCTGTAAGCTAAATAAATTGCCTGCAGACATTGCTTATGACAGGTGATAGCTCCAGTGGCTGATGCTTCTCTTCTAATCAAAACTTGCAGTCCTGAGCCTTGCATTAAAGTAATGACAATTTCCAAATGTGACAGTCCTGCTTATAATGTGGCTATAAACTCCTTAGAGCTTGATGGATTTCTTCAAACATTAAAAGAAAAGCCCAAGAGGTGAAAACCTTGCTTCATCTCTTACCTAAATGTGTATACTTACAGCAATGTAAATTAAAATATTTAAATATCACTTCTTGAAACCATTGTCAGTGTAAGTTGAGCTTTTCTATCATGAGCTACTCTCTGGCCTGTCACCTGGACAGAGAGACCTACTGCACACTTGTTAAGGAAATATTCTTCAGCAGCCAGGCCCTACTTTTTGCCTGCACAGTTCTTTAGACTGCAGCTATTTTGTGCATATTATGTACCACACAGTCTGGCACCTTACTCATTATTTTCTGATTCTACACATCCTACACAGATGCAATGCTAAGACTTGGATTTTAGGAGTAGACCTTTCAATTTCCAGCTGAAGGATACTGATTTTTTACATGTAATTCTTTCTTAGCTTGCTCCAGATTTCCAGAGAAGCCTGTCACCTGCTGTAAGAGAGAAATTGGAACAGCAGAAGGCTGGAAAGAGATGTGAATCTTCTTCTTGTAACTGTGAGTTGCAAATAATAAAGATGAGTGTAACTAATACATACACAAGCTGCTTGAATTTAGTATAGATAAGATAAAATATTATTATGGTATTAAATCTGCACTTAGAAGGGGAAATAGGTAGAGTATCTGACATTTTGCCATGTTACATATTAGAAAATACTACTTTTAACAATGTCAGTTGCAGATAAAATTCTTATTATATATATCCTTCACTGAAGAATATACACAGGTGACAAGCCACTTGTGAGAGTTGCCACCAGGTATCCAGACTTATTAAAATATTTGTAAATTAAGAAAAAATGAAAATAACTGGAACCTGAGTTGTAAAAGATATTAACACCCAACAAATTTCCAGTGGTATTTCACAATATATTCTCCTTTCAAGTTGTTGGTAATAAGTGTTCAGTGAGAAAACAGTTGTGAACTGAAACAAAATGTCAGGCCATTGAATGAAACTGATGTCAGAGTGAACCAGCATGATGAGGAACTGTATTTAAAGGCAGTGGAAATCATCTCAATCTCTGTTGGGTAAAATGGTCATTTCTTCTGATTCACTTTAGCAGTAGCTGAGAAGCCTTTATGCACCAGTTCCTGAGCAAAGAGGCAGATTCAAGACTGGTACAAGGAAGATGTTCAAGCCAGATATCCTGGCAAAAGGCAGAAAATATACTTTGGATATCCAAATCCTGATTTAGAAAAATCTGTCCTCATGATAGAAGATGCTGGTGCTCCTGTGGTGCTCACTTATTTCTCCAGTCCTCAGAAATATTGCTTTTTAGAGATTTCAAAAGCCAGAACAAGCATAAAGGCTGTATAGGATGCATCTCATCAGCTGTAAAGTTATGCAAAGCTTCTAAGAATGTGCTTAGGTTGAAGTGAGGGGTAATCCTGTTGTATGGGATTATTCATTCTTTTAATCTAAACACACATAATACTTTCCTGCATTGGTTCTGTTACTGGCAAATATTCAATAAATTTGTATTAGCCAGGCTGCACATGAAAGGATGAAGTCAGTCTTCTTCCTAAACTTTATGCACAGTGTGTAGGACATGCAGGGTTTCCTAATGTTTATTTGAAGCCTGAAGCAAAACTTTGGTCCTAACTCCCCATTAAGTCCACAATCTCATTTTTCTCCTTTAAGTGTGGGAAAAATAAAAATAATCAGGAGAACTGTAATGAGGAAGGAGAAATAGGAGTTTGAAATGCCATTTTGCTAACATTTTTGTTAATTTATACATTGCACAGAGATCTTATAGCTTTAGTTAATGTTTACTGCTTTTTCCTGTGGGTGTTTCTCTGGAAAAAAAATGCAGCTATGTCTTTACAAAATGACAGATAACCATTACCAGCAATACAATTGTCACTGTATCTCACAGATGACATGTAATTATTTTCCAGGATATTTTCATTTTCCTATGTGTAGCACAAATGAAACAATTTCCAACTGATTCAGTCATGAGAGAGAATAATCATTCTATTTAACAGATGTATTCCTTGATTGCAACTGTAGTAACAGAAACCAGGATGCCAAAGCACTGCATAAAACCCACAAACCCCTCTCTCTCTGTTTAGTACTCCAATTTGTCTTTCACATCAGAAGAAATATGAAATACCTACTTAGGATTCTAGAATCCAAAATAGTTCCTGCTAACTTGATATCAACTCTTATCTTCTTTTCAGAAAGTTATTTATTAGTAGGATGAAAGAAGACCAATACTTGGAATTCTGTCTGTTATTTTGTCATAAATAAAAACACGCTTTGGAAGATCATTTAACCTTTGTTACCCATGATCTAACCAAGGCAGTTAATATGCAGCTCTCAGATTTCTGCCAGCTGAACTTTTAGCAATAAAACATATCTTTTTCAAGGTATCTTAATAATCACATTCTTTCCTTATCATTTTCCCCCATAAATATTTAATTGGAGTTAACAGTTCACTAAACTTGTCATTCCCTTTTAGAAAGACATGTACAATTCAATTGCAAATTAGGTTCCTTTTTTTTTTTTCAGTTTTTCTAGGTTTTTGCTTAATGAGTAGAAGTTGACAGAGGATTCTATTACTATAATCTTTAATTAGGAAAACTCACATTTTCTGCATGTCCTCAGACTTAATATTGCCATTTGTTAATATAACACTTTAAGGACCTGTATCTACAATGGGAATCATCAAAATTAGGACTACAGAGTTCTCTGGCATTTGGTGTTATAAAGAAGAGGTCAGTAAACTGTTGCAGTGCATGAACAAGAGACTTAGTTGTGAAGCAGCATGAGACAGGAACTAAGCTTGTGAGTGTCACACTTAAAAGATTAGTCAAGACTTGGGGAAAAAAAAGACAAAATAGTTGTATATAAAGAAGTGACTTAAAGCAATGAAAAAGAAGGTAAAAATGTCCAGTGGCAGAGTCTGGAATCAACACCAGTCCTTACAAACAAGTCCTTACACACTAGGTCATGCTTTTTTGGTGCTGCAGAGACAAAGGAGAGAGTGTCTCCATGCCTAGCAGCAACAGAAAAAGATACAGTGGAAGCAAATTGCAGCAAAGAGTCTTAAATGTCTTTTTCTGGTGACTAATATGGTAGAGATAACGCCCTGGAAATAATTCTCCCAGGAGACCATATGACACTATACAGAGTATCCACTCTTAGAGGACCACAAGAAGAGGCTCAACAAACATCTGTCATGAATGACCTATATGTCTTACCCTGTAGAAGAGAAATGTATTCACCAACTTATTTTCTCTTTATAATTTTAACATGCAGAAAAATCCTTGAAATTAAGTGCTAAAAGATGTCAAGAAAGTGTTTATCCCGTGCATGTGTTGAAAATAACTAGAGGAAAAATAGTATTTTTGTTGTCTTTTCTATTTCCTAACCAGCTACCATCTCTCCAGACTAATTTAGAACTCTTTAAAGCAAAGGATTAGCATATTTCTTTCCCAAATAAAATGGTTAGGGAAGCCCCATAGGCTTCCTTAAAAATTCAACACATTCAACTGCTAAAGCCTTCCCTTTTAGTTTTGTGGAGTGAGTGTCTGCAGCCATGTACTCACAGAATCCCCAAGGTAAATTATCTGAAGCCATATGTTTACTATAGTGCAGGTTTCAGTATTAGGAGAGAAAACCAGGACTAGGTGGTAGAGTTCAGCTGGAAGGCACCAGTTCTCTGAAGTAGGAAAGTGCTTGTGAAAGGATGCTCGGATATTATTTGGCAGTAGGAGTTACAAGTAATGCCATCTACTTACCTGAACAGATCCTGTGACACTGGAACCTTAACCAGGCTCTAAGAGTTACTTAATATGAATAAAATATTTTTTTTCCTTGCATAATGGATGAGCTTTCTTAAAATAGTGCCACGTGAATAAACCCCTGTAGCTCCAGCAAAATGTTCATGTTGTCATCAAGTCTCTGCATATGAGACTTGACTGAATCAGTTCTGCTGAATTCAACCATAATAATAAAATCACAAAACTTGAGGGTTTCAGTTACCCCCAAGACAGGCACTCCAGCATATGCAGAAATATTCACTNGGAAGGAAATTGTTCTTGCAAATAAAGTATTGTTCAAAGTTAGGATTACAAATTGGTTTTAACTTTTTTTTTTTTCAGTTTTTCTAGGTTTTTGCTTAATGAGTAGAAGTTGACAGAGGATTCTATTACTATAATCTTTAATTAGGAAAACTCACATTTTCTGCATGTCCTCGGACTTAATATTGCCATTTGTTAATATAACACTTTAAGGACCTGTATCTACAATGGGAATCATCAAAATTAGGACTACAGAGTTCTCTGGCATTTGGTGTTATAAAGAAGAGGTCAGTAAACTGTTGCAGTGCATGAACAAGAGACTTAGTTGTGAAGCAGCATGAGACAGGAACTAAGCTTGTGAGTGTCACACTTAAAAGATTAGTCAAGACTTGGGGAAAAAAAAGACAAAATAGTTGTATATAAAGAAGTGACTTAAAGCAATGAAAAAGAAGGTAAAAATGTCCAGTGGCAGAGTCTGGAATCAACACCAGTCCTTACAAACAAGTCCTTACACACTAGGTCATGCTTTTTTGGTGCTGCAGAGACAAAGGAGAGAGTGTCTCCATGCCTAGCAGCAACAGAAAAAGATACAGTGGAAGCAAATTGCAGCAAAGAGTCTTAAATGTCTTTTTCTGGTGACTAATATGGTAGAGATAACGCCCTGGAAATAATTCTCCCAGGAGACCATATGACACTATACAGAGTATCCACTCTTAGAGGACCACAAGAAGAGGCTCAACAAACATCTGTCATGAATGACCTATATGTCTTACCCTGTAGAAGAGAAATGTATTCACCAACTTATTTTCTCTTTATAATTTTAACATGCAGAAAAATCCTTGAAATTAAGTGCTAAAAGATGTCAAGAAAGTGTTTATCCCGTGCATGTGTTGAAAATAACTAGAGGAAAAATAGTATTTTTGTTGTCTTTTCTATTTCCTAACCAGCTACCATCTCTCCAGACTAATTTAGAACTCTTTAAAGCAAAGGATTAGCATATTTCTTTCCCAAATAAAATGGTTAGGGAAGCCCCATAGGCTTCCTTAAAAATTCAACACATTCAACTGCTAAAGCCTTCCCTTTTAGTTTTGTGGAGTGAGTGTCTGCAGCCATGTACTCACAGAATCCCCAAGGTAAATTATCTGAAGCCATATGTTTACTATAGTGCAGGTTTCAGTATTAGGAGAGAAAACCAGGACTAGGTGGTAGAGTTCAGCTGGAAGGCACCAGTTCTCTGAAGTAGGAAAGTGCTTGTGAAAGGATGCTCGGATATTATTTGGCAGTAGGAGTTACAAGTAATGCCATCTACTTACCTGAACAGATCCTGTGACACTGGAACCTTAACCAGGCTCTAAGAGTTACTTAATATGAATAAAATATTTTTTTTCCTTGCATAATGGATGAGCTTTCTTAAAATAGTGCCACGTGAATAAACCCCTGTAGCTCCAGCAAAATGTTCATGTTGTCATCAAGTCTCTGCATATGAGACTTGACTGAATCAGTTCTGCTGAATTCAACCATAATAATAAAATCACAAAACTTGAGGGTTTCAGTTACCCCCAAGACAGGCACTCCAGCATATGCAGAAATATTCACTGTGGTAGTACACTCCAGGCTTATGCCTGCTGAAAGAAACTCAACCTACCGGCTGTTTCAGCTTGGAAAGCACTATGTTAAATGTTATTTCTCCTAAGAGCAGTGCTCCATTTTCCTGCCATGGGAAGAAGTAAGTTAGTGAGCATATCCTACTGAGATGTAGTGGCTACAGTGTTTAATTTCAAGCCTTCTGGTACTCAGACCAAATTATTTTAGATGAGTCATATATATTTTGACACAGCCACTTCTACTGAAATCCAAAAAGCAGAGAATAAAGAGTCCCTTCTGTGGATGCATAGTGCCCCTGGACTGATTTGGAAATCTAATTTGTTAGAAAAGTAGGAACTTGTTGTTTGCTTAAAAGTTAGAGATATGATATGGGAAGACTGTAACAACTGTGTTTTACTGATATAATTTTATTAGAGTGGACATGTAGTTTTCTTTCTCAGATAGCTGCATTTCATCTAAATGAAGAACACTGACCCTTTGTAGAAAACAGTTTCAAAGAATCAAACAAGACCCAAAATCCAATGTGCTTTGAGCACATTATTTACCAGTTTGTGGAAACTCAAATCTGTTTGGTATAAACTGTTCCCATCTGGCTTAGTAGAGAAACATCAGCTCCTCTCCAGATTGTGCTGAGAGTTTTGTCTGATTGCTGTCTTTTGTACTAATAAGCACAGAACTCATTCTGCTTAACGATGGAGCTTGGTTACATGAACATCTGGAGAAGCACAAGGTGTCTTGTTAACAGTCTTGCTATCTCCACATGTAGGAGTTCAATGAATTCTTGATGGTGTGACAGTTCCTCTGATACCAGAATTAATTAGCAGGCTTGATCTAAAGCACTGTTGCTCTGTCGTGGTGTCTTCCTATGAAGGTCTCTTGCTATCACTCTGGCTCTCAGTGAAAACAGACACTTCTTACAAAACATAAGACAAAAGATATGATCACTTTTTTTTTTTTTTGTCTTTTTGACCATACCTGTGAAGTTCTTTACAAAAATTGGGCAAACATTGACTGTCACTGAAGATAATGACCTCAAACATTTCATTTCATTCTCTGAAACCTTCTGGCAAGCATCCCTTTCTTCTGTGTTAAGTAGTATTAAGTTTAGGGAAATACAGAGCCTTACTTGGCTTATCTTTTCAGTTGTAAAGACTCATACAAAATCAGCATGATCCATCATAGTCATTCTGTTATAAGTCTATGAGGAAAATAGAAGTGAATTACAACAGAACATTTGAGAGGCATGCCAAATACAATGAAAAATTTGCTCTTTAAGAAAATCTCATGGGAAAAGAATCTGTTGAAACACTCTTTAATGTTTGATTCAGATGTCAGGGAATAGGTTACTTAGAAGGCTAGAGAGACCTGATTGTAAAAGACAGATGAGAAATGGTAGAAGATAAATTGCTGGGATGCCAGA
This sequence comes from Ceyx cyanopectus, assembly GCA_013401355.1. Taxonomy (NCBI): domain Eukaryota; kingdom Metazoa; phylum Chordata; class Aves; order Coraciiformes; family Alcedinidae; genus Ceyx; species Ceyx cyanopectus. The sequence continues at coordinate 28,433 of VYZU01037888.1, forward strand.
GGTATTTATATCACTAAAATTGACCTTTAGCCTATTTTAGATGTTTAACTTGTATGTCAGATGAAAAATATGTTAGTATATGTGAGGTAGTTTTGATGCCTGTATTAAAGACTAGGCAAACACAAGGAATGAACAGAAATATGACTGCTAAATATGTAAAAAAACATGTATACAAAATATACAGCTGGACTGATTGAATTCAGGATCCAGTCCTGCTGCTGTAGCAAAGACAAGGTGCTTTCAAATTCAGCACTGGAAGCCTCTGGAGCCCAGTGAACTCCTGCATACATTCATGGCTGAAGCTCTGAGTAGTGCCAGTGCTCAGGGCTTGGCCATTCAATAACAGTGGTGTAAGTGCTTAATTTAACAATGGCTTTCTGTTCCATTTGAAGTTCTCTGTTCCCAGTGCAGCTCTCTAGCATTCAGGGTTTGTAATGCTCTCTGGAATTGATTTTGGAGTTCATATCTTCAAAGTGAAGTGCAGTCAAATGGACTTATTTCTTTTGTCTTACATGGGAAACTTGTTTAGGAATTGGTAAAGAATATTTGAGGTGCTGAGATAAATTTAGCAATTGGGAACTGATGTTCCTTTTAGCTCAGACTGGCACTCGTGTGACTAAAGACATACATAAACAGATGAACTCACAAGCTACTTTCCAGACAGGTAAGGCTCTCCTTCTAAATTATTATTTAAACTGTGCTAACCCACTTTACTCTTTCAGTTACTTCCATTTCATCACATGAACTAACACTGTAGTCTCAGCTATTCCAACACTCTTGTTCAGACTTCTCTTTTGAGCAAGGCATTCTGTTTGATGAGCCACTGTGAGAGGAAGAATTCTTTATTTCTCCCCTTCTTTTTAATGACACGATTTATTGAGCTGTGTGAGTGAAATTCCATTTCCTTCAACTATTCTAGAGGTAATGACTCTAATAATGGCACTGCTGAGCTGGAAAAACTGATCAAAATGTTGGCTTGAAATTTAATTGCCAACAAAGCCATGAACTCTGCACACCATGGTGGAGAAAGCCAAAGGGTTCATCTTAGGCTAAAGATTAGTGTATCAAGGCACTAGATGTTAGGAAACTTGTCTTTATTTTTAAAATGTGCTTGAGTTGAGTAAGTGGATTTATATAATTCCAAATTATTCTGGATATTAGGAGATTGCCACATTTTGCAAATTAGTTGCCCGAAATGTGAACTAGGTTTGTAACTTTATTAATGACCTGCTTCCTAACCTTGATGGAACTAAGTTAACACAAAAGTAACAGAAAACCCCTTCCCCTAATTTTAAGAGAAGGAGCCAGAACTTCTGGAATCAGGTCTGAAGTGAAAATGTTTGAGGTGGTTTGATGTAGAGACATTTACATGTGGCAGGGTGGCAGCCTCAGCCAATGCATGCTGAAATGGGTGGCAGCATTTCAGGGAGGTTTTGGGACTTTAATGCTGTAAGTTTCTGTGATGTGGTAAACTCAGAGTGCAAATTCATGAAGTTGAGAAGCAAAGAGAAAGACATAATAAAAAAAAAGTAAAATTAAAAATATTCACTGAATGGATTTGTCTAGCTTTACAAATGAATTTGTGAATTTTGTCTCATTTGATTAGAATTGCAATAAAAATACAAGTTTGCATCCTTTTCTGTTTTAGAGATGCATATATCTTCTCAAGATTATAATTTCAAGTAGTTGAATTGTTTCTCAAGAACACTTTTTTTTTACAATAAGAAAGCTTTCTTGACAGTCTCATTTAAGACATAATTAGAACAATTAAGTCATTTTAGGTTAAGTTCAGCAGCAAAGAAACCCATGCACTTTAATAGGAGTAGGATCAGCTTTGAACTAAGCTTAGGCATATTTTTTCTTACTCCTTTGAAGACACAAATAAAATAATCTCTCTCACATGGATGGATTTGCTAGTTAATTATCCACAGCATCTGCAGCACAGAATTCAGTCTTGTGCCATTTAAGGTTTGGCTAGACAGATATATGGCTCTGCAAACAGAAAATTGCATGCTTGCTAAAACCACTTGGACATCTGAAATTACCATGAGCCAGATGCTGCCTTGATTTGGTGCTGATATGTAGGTACATCTTTTGCAAAGTGTCTGCACATTCACATTGGAGCCGTGCCTGTGCTTCCCATTGCAATTTGCTTTTGAAAATCTTGAAATTATTTTAATTCTCCATAGCAGTGGCATCCAATACCCTGAAAAAATATAATGGTTTTTCTACAATAAAAATAATAACAAGAATTCTTATACTTATTTAATATGGAGTTTGAATAGTAAACTTCTGACTTGGAACTGTACCTCATGATGATTTTAGGAGTGTCCACAAATAAAATTGGAGTTTGCTCTGTGCAGTAGAGGTTGTCACAATATCTGGATCAGATGAAAGTACAAAATTTAAAGATATTCATAACTGTGGTTATTATTTCCCTCTATACAGACAGATCTTTCTTCACAATTCCATGTGAATATACATAAACCTGACAGGAACTTCTCTTTTCTGGTCATCTGTTTAGCAGCTGCTTCCAACCTGAAGTGCCTGTATCAGAGCTAATAGGAACACTCTGACATATAAATAGTGTCCCATCCATAGCTTTCCTTACTAAACAGTTCCAGTGATCAGTGCTCCTCTTTGTTAAAATGTGTGTGTCATTTCTAGTATAAACATTGTCAATGATTATTTACCAGTCTCTAAATCTTACTGATTTTTTGAAACTTGGTTTTAGGACTCACTGAGGTGGTTTCCTATTGCTGAAATGCTGTTTGCTTCATAGCTGCTGTGGCTGATACTGTTGAAAGTGCAATAGGCATCACTGCTCTATTATCTCAGAAATCCTGTTACTGGGAGAGAGGCTACTTGGAAAAGGATGATACTTTTCACCATTTTGGGAAGTGTTACCATTCCCTGAGGAAATGCACACATCCCACACTCAGTTACTTTATTCAAGTGTAATTTAAAACTGGCTCTCAAGCATAATGGGATGTTACAGCCAATATTTATTTTTCTTTCATTAGATAAATAGTATTAAATTGCAATCCTTGAGAAAATTGTACAGACTGTATCACATCTGAATGTGTTTGAGCTTGAGTCTTGCTCAGGCAAATTCTCATCATATTCAAATAACCATCATTATGCAAATAAGAACATCCTCATTGCCAAGCAAGTTTAAAATGGATGTTTGTTTTTATCGTGATGAGTTATCTTCCTCCTGGTAGCAGACAGTTATGTGCAGCTCAGAAGAGCAGTGCAGGTCCTGTTTAGCCTTCAGACTTCTCTTACCAGTTGCAAGCTTTTTTTTTTTTTTTCCTAGCTAGGATAGGATCTGTTTGTTCTTCCTAAGTGTCTTGCTTGAAAAGCAGCACAACCAGGCTTTTCTTGTCACTAGAGCTTTTGGCTTGTTGGTGTTACCAAATTTGCTCTTGACAAATGTTTTTTAGTGACTCAGGCAGGAGCAACTCAAGGTCACCATCTTCCAGAGACAGGCCAGAATTTCATACCAGCATATGTATATCCTGTGAGTGAAGAATAAATACCAATTTAGTGTTCAACTTCAGCACTTCTAGCAGACACTAAAGAAAAGAATGGTTCCTGTCTTCACCTTTGGCCTTCAAATCAGCTGTGAGCTGCTTCACAGCTGTTACAGGTTCAAGACTCAACCCCTGAAGCCTCAGCAGACACCCCTTCTTTTTTCTTAAGGTCAAGGGAGTAACTCCCCAGCAGCTGTAAAACAGATGGGCTTTGGAACCCAGATGCCAATGGATAGCTCCTTTCACAGAGTAGATGAATGGTCTCAGATTTAATGCAGCATCTGCAAAGGCAGTTAACATCTGTGTAAGGTCCTCGTGCAGAGTTAGACACTCCTATTTGATAAAGATTCTTTATCTCTAGAAGTCCCAGGAATTTGCTATAGCCTGTGTTCAGCTATACACGTAGCACATGGCCGAGCATGGGACTTGACATCCATGGGAACTGGCAGCACTCCCAGCCCATCCAAGTATTCACACACTTATCTCTTATCTCCAGTTACTTCAAAGGTTCTGCTGGTTTGTAAAAAAACCCTCACAAATGCATCAGGCAAGATGTTTATGCCTTGACTCTATCCTGAAGCAATTTATTGCAAGTGTTTGATATGTAAAATACAATTATTTACTCTGCATTTATGCCACCATCTGCACAATGGAGTCCAAGTTACAAGTAAGGCCCTAAGCACTGCTACAATTAAAATGATGTATAAACCAATAATATATGGGTCACGAAGACAAAGGAAAGGACCACAGTAATAATTTTTTTTTTCTCTTTGACTGATTTCTGCATTATCTGCCTGGGAGTCATCAAAAATTTTCCTTCAGTGATGGCCACTCTACATGGTAGAAATACACACTAAATCTCCAATTTGCAGAATGTCCATTCACAAGGGGCTTTTGTAGACTTTGTTTTGATGTTTCTTGTACTTACTTTCCACAGTATATGAAAACATTAAATATGATCACTGCAACTATTGCTGTGTCAGAAGTACTGTACAAAGTTTGCAAATTGCAGTTTCCTTCTATAAAATAAGGTTATTCCATGAGAGTAATTTTCTACAGTCAGTGAAAGCTTTAATATAGAAATTAATTCTAAGACAGAAAAGGCTACAAAAGTAATCTTCATTTTTTCTCTTTGATATATATGATGCGCAGAAGGAATAGTAGTTGTAATAAGAGTTACAGTATTTAGCCAAAATTTAGGATCTCTATTATCACATTAATTTTTAATATTGCAGGTAAATGTGTTGTTATGGAGATGATAGGATAGTCTCACTAAGGTTTCTTTCTATGCTAGACTGGTACCAGATTCCTCTCTAAACCATACAGAAAATAACTAATTTCTATTCCAACTACAGATCCTGCAAATGAAATGCACTGCCTCGTTGATTTACCACAAACAGAGGTGCAAAGTAAAACATGACAGTAGAACTAATATTTGTTGTAAGACATTTTATGCAGATGATGGTCCATTTAACTTAAAAAAATACCCGTTCTTTGAAATCAAAATAAATCAATCTCATCAGAATCCCAACTTTTTCACTTGATACAGGGTATAATATAAATTCACCAGTGCCATCTATATCTAAACCAATGAGTCCATAGGTTCTTCACTCAAAGAAAATATCTACAATCTACTGATTTTTCATTTTTGCTTCTCTAATATTTAAAAGACAATATGCATGCAGCAGGAATAATTCCTTTTGTCCTCTCTTAAAAAAACCAACAACTTTACAAGGAACATGTGAGGATTTTTGTTGCTACTGAATAGAAGAGGTGAAAGTCTTTGTGAGGGAGCATTAAATTTTGTTGTAGTGTTTTCTAATAGCATTGATTTGGAACTACTTGCTCCCATCAACCATGGAGTGGATAATCAAATTTGTACTTTTAGTCTTAACACACAGTTAAATCCTGGAGTGCTCAGATTTGCTTTGTTTTAAAGGGATCAAAGATCCAGCTAAGTTTTTGTATGCAGTGAGCTGTCTGGTTTCACTTTGATTCAATCAGGAAATAGATGATAAGCTTTTACAACACTCAGGGGGTCACTTGGGTGGAGTTAATGAAGAAACAAAAGGTGTAGTAAGGCAGTGCTCCTTTCTGAGCGACTAATGTTTGTAGAGGGGGAGCTCTATTAGGAGCAGATGAAGGGGAATAAAAACATCCATCAAATCTCCCTGACCATTTATTGACATGCAGTCTTTTACAGGAAAAAGCAGCCCAAAATGCTCACTTGAATCAAAAGACACAAAATTAAAATCCATAATTTTTCTGTTTGCCCTGGGAAAAATGACTTAATGATAAGAAACTGTTGCAGCCTCTACAGTTTAAAAAAAAATCAGACTTTGATCTCAGGAGTGTAGGCAAAGAGTAGGATCCAGAGCATTGTTTTATTTGAATGGAAGGAGCATAGTATTCCATTGTATGAATCCTCTAACTGGGGGGTTTTGTTGGTGTGCTTTTTTCCTCCTTTTTTTTAAATTTTTTTAATTTTTTTATTTTTAATTCTATCTACTGGCAATTACAGAAGCTGGAATATTTTCTAAACACAAAAGAAAAACAACGTTGTAAACCAGTCTGATTTTACAGGGCTATTGACAGTGTTAAGGAAAAGAAACAACTATTTCTGAAAATGTGGCTGTACCACTCAAGTGAAACAAATGAGTTGTTGCCTTTTTTTCACTACAGAGTTGAACTGTGAAAATTCTGTAGATTTTTTTTCCCAGCTTCCATATTCTGTATTTAATTGTATGTCTCTTTACACAGAGAAAATTGAGCTCAAAGAAAGGGCTTTAGAAAACTTACTCAAAATAGAAATAGTGGAATTATTAGAGCTGTTGAGGTGCCGGTTAGACGTGATTAAATATAATTATGCTAAGTACATATTCCATCTTTGCCCAGATATGAAGCTTTGCCAAGTGTGACCCAGGTGAGAAAGTGTTGGGGCTGGTGAACTCCAGAACACATCTGTGCTCTGCTCTCCAGGGGCAGATCTCTGCAGCAGGGCCCTGGGAGCTGGTGCACCAGCATCATTCTGCACTGCACCCNGCCCTGGGAAAAATGACTTAATGATAAGAAACTGTTGCAGCCTCTACAGTTTAAAAAAAAATCAGACTTTGATCTCAGGAGTGTAGGCAAAGAGTAGGATCCAGAGCATTGTTTTATTTGAATGGAAGGAGCATAGTATTCCATTGTATGAATCCTCTAACTGGGGGGTTTTGTTGGTGTGCTTTTTTCCTCCTTTTTTTTAAATTTTTTTAATTTTTTTATTTTTAATTCTATCTACTGGCAATTACAGAAGCTGGAATATTTTCTAAACACAAAAGAAAAACAACGTTGTAAACCAGTCTGATTTTACAGGGCTATTGACAGTGTTAAGGAAAAGAAACAACTATTTCTGAAAATGTGGCTGTACCACTCAAGTGAAACAAATGAGTTGTTGCCTTTTTTTCACTACAGAGTTGAACTGTGAAAATTCTGTAGATTTTTTTTCCCAGCTTCCATATTCTGTATTTAATTGTATGTCTCTTTACACAGAGAAAATTGAGCTCAAAGAAAGGGCTTTAGAAAACTTACTCAAAATAGAAATAGTGGAATTATTAGAGCTGTTGAGGTGCCGGTTAGACGTGATTAAATATAATTATGCTAAGTACATATTCCATCTTTGCCCAGATATGAAGCTTTGCCAAGTGTGACCCAGGTGAGAAAGTGTTGGGGCTGGTGAACTCCAGAACACATCTGTGCTCTGCTCTCCAGGGGCAGATCTCTGCAGCAGGGCCCTGGGAGCTGGTGCACCAGCATCATTCTGCACTGCACCCTGCCCTGAGGCCAGCTTGGCCCAGAACTAGCACCACTGGCCCAGTCTGCTCCCTAGCACTGCCAGGAAGGCCAGGACTGTGTCCTGTCCCACCACACTCAGCTGGGTGGATGGCCACCTGATGTGCCATCTGATCTGCCTTTGAGTTCAGCTGGACATGGCCTCTGGCAGCTTCCATGCTAAAGATCATATGTATAGAGAGGCATGTCTCATTATTTGTCACTAAAACTCATTAATTTCTTGTATGGTTTGGGATTAAAATTGTTGATTAATTTGCTAATATGAAGATTCTTAATTCCTAGCATGCAAATATTGTTTAATATAGGCAAAATGATTTAAATTATTTATTAATGGCACATTTAATGGAATAGCTTAGGTGCTTAATGTGCATAGAGTATATCCTTTGTGTCCTTAAATGATAAATTGCTTCTTTATTTTAATCTTTTTAACTAGATGGATGTGTATGTTAGATGTGTATGTTAACTGTGCCGATTGGTTTGCCCGTTCTTTTGATAGGCTAATAACACACTTTGCTGAGGAATGCACAGCTTTAATTTCTATCATTAGCTAAAATGACTTTAGAAAGAAAACAAATTGTGTCATTGTTTGGGTGGCATAAATAGTCAATTTTCCAGATCAGACCATTTACAGACTTAGCACTTAGAACTTAGCACAATCTAAATTACTATGTTGTGGTTTATTTAATCCAGTGATGTTTACAATAGACTTTGTGAACAGGGCCAATCCTTGTTGCAAATGTTCTTTTTGCCAAGTGCAATGCCCCTTGGTGTCCTGCAGGACAAGAGTTGGTACTACACTATGCCACATTCCTGAGTTAAAATGTTGTACTAAGCTCACAAAGAGAGAGTACAACAAATAAATGAAAGGGAAATCAGCTGCTTTTAAATAAAATAAGAATTGCAAAAGGATGTAGCCTACCTTGTGAGTTCTATTTTACAGTGACAGCTGTTTTATTACACCTTTTACTGACCATGTGTTTAATCAATATAAAAGTCTAATAATGTAACAAGATCCCACAATGTTTTCTGACAAGTAGTTGTAAATTTTTCTGGAATACTACTTGTTAAACAAAGATTAAGTGTGGCTATTAAAAGCTGGCAATAATGTTCCAGGAAGAGGGCTTTATTTCTGCACATGAAATGGGTACTGGGAAAGGATTGTTAAACTCTGTAAACTTTAAAAAATGAGGTAGTGACAGAATAGCTATTACTTTAAATATATAGTCCAATAAGCAAAATTGCAGTTGCCTTGGACTACATACCTATGAGAGTTTCAACAGCACAGAAAGCAAAGAAAAATTGTATTCATTCCTATATAGCACCACTTCAGACAAAATAATACAAATTGCATCAATTTCTCGTCCTAATTGACACTGTTTGATTAAATCACCTAAACATGCATTGCTGAGATTACTGCTGTGTAAAAGTGGCCCTAGCTCAACTATTATCAGTTTAAGCTTCTGAATATAAAACAACTTGAAATGGTGCTGGACATAATTTCAGATGTAATTTGATTTCTAAATAGCAGATAAGAAAATCAATGACTTCCAGATCACACATACCTTGATTCCCACTGATGATCAGCTATGCACACAGAAAGTCTCTCTGACCTGCATATAACCACCTGTATGAGCTGATGTTCCTTAGAGAAGCAGAGAATTCAAATACTTGACCTCAGAACAAGAGTGAGAATGTCACAATGCTGCAGAATAATTAAGGATTAAACAAATGCTAGGAGCATATCCAAAGCATATACTTAGGAAAGAAATGCAAGCTGATCTCAATAAGCAGGAAGATCAGCTGCATGGGGGAAATTGATTGTCTCAGCAGTTAATCTTGTAGTTGAAACAGAGCCTATGGGATAGGAAAAACATTTCCTGGGTTTTCCCTGACAGGTTTTGTTGTTCAGAACCTGCAAAAAAGAGACAAATTTGGCCTGAAACCTCTATATCCCATCCTTCCTTTTGAATCTACGTCATAGCACAACAAAGAGTGAAAAACACGAGTCTGGAAGGAGAGAAAAAAGAGCTTAACTCTCCTGTAGTGGTTGGGACATCTAACTAGGAGTGGAGAGTACAGGTGCTGCTTAGCCAATTACTGTGGAGTTTTGAATATAAAATTAACCTCAGAAAAAGACTCCTTATTCCCTCCCAGATGAGTGCCATATCCACTAGATTTAAGAGCCACTACAGATCATACTCCTACAGAAAAATGAAATTTTTAGTTGTCATTGAAAATGATTCCAGATGTGTTCAGTCTAAATCTAGGGGTTTGCTGTATGTTGCTCATTATGTAAGTCAGTGCTAAATGTAGATGTGTGTGGAGATAAAGATTCCACTGCTCTCATCCTGGGATACACCTTGCTTATTTTTGGAGATTCATGAAAACAAACTCTGTGACAATATCTATACATAACTATTCTTACAGACTTAAGATGATCAATTAACAGCAACTCAGTCTTTATTTTTGGCAATTCTCCTGACCAAATAAAGTCTTTTGATGCTTATCCAAAGCTGTAAGAGATTACATTTTTCTCCTTGTGCAAATCACAAGCCAGGCTTTTGAAGTTAATCATGTTTTAATGATATAAACCAATATGAGTTAGATGAGAGTCAGGTGAAGTGCTTAAATCCAAGTAATGGAAGAATTATCTTTTATAAAACAAGGCCAAATGATTTTATTTTTTTTTTGGTAAAACTAATCAAGTAATGATTTTGGAAGAAAAAACCACTTCAGGAAACCAAAATTTTATTTATACTCCTTAAGCTTTTTATATAGATTTTTTAGTAGCTATAAAACAATTTTAGAAACATTATCAGTTCTGCAGAATATAAAACAAGGGTTTTCTTGGTTTCTCTCACTACCACCTTTTTAATATTTTATTGATTTATATTTTATATTCTAGTAAATCCTTGTAAGCATGAAACTAATTAACTAATTTACTAGTTAATCCTTGTAAACATGAAACTAAACTAATTTATTAAAAATAACTGTGAGAAGGTACTTTTTATAATGGGGTAAACAGGAATTTAATATTTAGTTAGGCTGTTTAAGATCATCTATCTAAACTGGGGAAAATGCTGGTAATATAACCCAACCTGTCTAATTTCCATTAGAAAAAATGTTTGTTTTAATTACTTTATTTGTACATTACATTTTTCTATTACAACATTTGATACTGATGGAGAATATTTTTACAGGGTGAATCAAATATAAAAACCTATGTGAAACTGAACTAGTCTTCCACATAGGGCTAGTGCATCTATACAATTAATTGGAGAAATGAGAACATGGCAGAACAGACTTTTAGATAAACCTCTCAAGATTAGATATAATGAAGAAAGTCCAGGTGCTGCTCCCAAGTGTACCACAGTACTTTGTGATCTGGCTGTATTACTTCATTTCCCATTTTGTATATCATTTCCAGCTTCTGAAGATGTAGAAATAAGAATGCTGTTCTGTTTGTAAGACATTCTGAGATGCCGAGGTAGAAAATGCTTTAAATTGAATGCAAAGCATTTATACCAAATGTAAATCATATTAATGATCATGACTCAGGGCAGTTCCTGGGAGCATTAACTCCACAGAAGACGTTTGCTTCTGTTCATTAGCCTCAGCAAAACCTCGTTGTTAATGACCTTAGGCACTGGGATGCTCTCTGAGCTGTGTGTTTGCCCTCAGTAGAGACTGAGCTGCTATCTGAGAACTCAGGTTTTCAGAGGATTTTCTTCTTTTGCTCATTACAACATTAGTGGCATTTGTATGGAGTTAATACTCTCATTGTTAGACTGAATCAAGGTTGCAGAGGAAGTAATCTAGATTCTATAAAAATTGCTTCTGAGACTAGGGGACCAATAAGCTGCAGGTGAAGCTTTAGGAACCTTGGCTGTGGAGAACTGTCTGGAGAAGAGCTGAGCAGCAGCAGCAGCAGCAAAGGCAAGGCTGTTATGTCCAGAACCAAGACCTGTGCACGTTAGAAAGTTCAAACCTCTATAAATAATGCTGACCCAGATAGAACAAAAACAACTTTACAGGTGACAATATTTAATTTAGTACTCCCCAAAAATACAGTGGGCTTAAAATAGTATTCACAATGATGACACTTCATAGAAAGTTTTAATCTGCACTTAGTCACTGTGTTGACTTTGAGCCTAGACATCCCTTACTGGCCTTGTACAGGTAGAAACAGAACAGGTAAGGGTAAAATAACATTCTGGATAGCTGCAGCTTTATATTACAAAATAACCTTAAGCTTTTGTGGCTAAAGTAGTCATAAATATCTTTTAGTGATATGATAAGAAAAAAATGTTTTTCCCCCAATCCTCTGTGTGCTTAAGTGCATAACACTGTGGGTGACAACTCAAATCATGAAGAAACAAGCTATGTGGAGGAAGGGAATTTGCAGATGCAAGTGCATGGTAGAAATAACATTGTTGAGCCCTCCCAAAGAATAGTCAGTGTTCATCCTATGCTTCCTTTCTAATGCATTTTGGCTGGATGGCAGTGGTGGGAAGGCCTCTAATTACAGAACAAGGCTTTTCCAAAAAGATAACTATTGAATGATGTCTAATTGATTATTTGGAAACTTTTTGTTTATATATGAAAGACTTTCAGAAAGATTTTGTCCTATGTGATTTTTGTTCTGGGAGATAATAAAAACAAACTATTGTGGAGGGCAGAGGGTCAAGCTATCTCATTGATGTTCTGGTTGGTGCTTTTAAAAGTTGGCTTGATGTCAATTTGCATTGTCTGGTTCCTTGAGAAAATGACAGTGTGACAACTCACTGCCTCTGTGTGTGCTCGATCTCTGNCCACTTCAGGAAACCAAAATTTTATTTATACTCCTTAAGCTTTTTATATAGATTTTTTAGTAGCTATAAAACAATTTTAGAAACATTATCAGTTCTGCAGAATATAAAACAAGGGTTTTCTTGGTTTCTCTCACTACCACCTTTTTAATATTTTATTGATTTATATTTTATATTCTAGTAAATCCTTGTAAGCATGAAACTAATTAACTAATTTACTAGTTAATCCTTGTAAACATGAAACTAAACTAATTTATTAAAAATAACTGTGAGAAGGTACTTTTTATAATGGGGTAAACAGGAATTTAATATTTAGTTAGGCTGTTTAAGATCATCTATCTAAACTGGGGAAAATGCTGGTAATATAACCCAACCTGTCTAATTTCCATTAGAAAAAATGTTTGTTTTAATTACTTTATTTGTACATTACATTTTTCTATTACAACATTTGATACTGATGGAGAATATTTTTACAGGGTGAATCAAATATAAAAACCTATGTGAAACTGAACTAGTCTTCCACATAGGGCTAGTGCATCTATACAATTAATTGGAGAAATGAGAACATGGCAGAACAGACTTTTAGATAAACCTCTCAAGATTAGATATAATGAAGAAAGTCCAGGTGCTGCTCCCAAGTGTACCACAGTACTTTGTGATCTGGCTGTATTACTTCATTTCCCATTTTGTATATCATTTCCAGCTTCTGAAGATGTAGAAATAAGAATGCTGTTCTGTTTGTAAGACATTCTGAGATGCCGAGGTAGAAAATGCTTTAAATTGAATGCAAAGCATTTATACCAAATGTAAATCATATTAATGATCATGACTCAGGGCAGTTCCTGGGAGCATTAACTCCACAGAAGACGTTTGCTTCTGTTCATTAGCCTCAGCAAAACCTCGTTGTTAATGACCTTAGGCACTGGGATGCTCTCTGAGCTGTGTGTTTGCCCTCAGTAGAGACTGAGCTGCTATCTGAGAACTCAGGTTTTCAGAGGATTTTCTTCTTTTGCTCATTACAACATTAGTGGCATTTGTATGGAGTTAATACTCTCATTGTTAGACTGAATCAAGGTTGCAGAGGAAGTAATCTAGATTCTATAAAAATTGCTTCTGAGACTAGGGGACCAATAAGCTGCAGGTGAAGCTTTAGGAACCTTGGCTGTGGAGAACTGTCTGGAGAAGAGCTGAGCAGCAGCAGCAGCAGCAAAGGCAAGGCTGTTATGTCCAGAACCAAGACCTGTGCACGTTAGAAAGTTCAAACCTCTATAAATAATGCTGACCCAGATAGAACAAAAACAACTTTACAGGTGACAATATTTAATTTAGTACTCCCCAAAAATACAGTGGGCTTAAAATAGTATTCACAATGATGACACTTCATAGAAAGTTTTAATCTGCACTTAGTCACTGTGTTGACTTTGAGCCTAGACATCCCTTACTGGCCTTGTACAGGTAGAAACAGAACAGGTAAGGGTAAAATAACATTCTGGATAGCTGCAGCTTTATATTACAAAATAACCTTAAGCTTTTGTGGCTAAAGTAGTCATAAATATCTTTTAGTGATATGATAAGAAAAAAATGTTTTTCCCCCAATCCTCTGTGTGCTTAAGTGCATAACACTGTGGGTGACAACTCAAATCATGAAGAAACAAGCTATGTGGAGGAAGGGAATTTGCAGATGCAAGTGCATGGTAGAAATAACATTGTTGAGCCCTCCCAAAGAATAGTCAGTGTTCATCCTATGCTTCCTTTCTAATGCATTTTGGCTGGATGGCAGTGGTGGGAAGGCCTCTAATTACAGAACAAGGCTTTTCCAAAAAGATAACTATTGAATGATGTCTAATTGATTATTTGGAAACTTTTTGTTTATATATGAAAGACTTTCAGAAAGATTTTGTCCTATGTGATTTTTGTTCTGGGAGATAATAAAAACAAACTATTGTGGAGGGCAGAGGGTCAAGCTATCTCATTGATGTTCTGGTTGGTGCTTTTAAAAGTTGGCTTGATGTCAATTTGCATTGTCTGGTTCCTTGAGAAAATGACAGTGTGACAACTCACTGCCTCTGTGTGTGCTCGATCTCTGCTTCCATGGCAGGACAGTTTCTCCTGTGCTACACTAGAGTGCAGTAGCAACTCACTTCAGGGGATTTCAAAGTTGCATTCCGTTTTCCCAGTAGAAACTGAAAGAGAAAACCAAATTTTCCCTTCCCTCATATGGGTTTTAGTAGACTACTGGAGTTGCTGTACAGCTTTTATTCACAAAATAAATGTCACAGCCAACAAACTTGTGCTGCTTCTGCAGGATGGGAACTGCTAATTAGAACAATGTTGCCAGACTGAATGCCAGCAATTCCCTTCAGGTGGAATTTTAAGCATCATAAGGTAGTTCCTGATCAACCTGGTTTAGCATCAAACCATAAAAAAAATCAAGCTTCTTGTTAATCTCTTAAATCATCTTATTCTCTCCCTTTAATTTTTCTTTCACATTTGCTACTGTAAACTCACTGCAGTTTCTAATCACTCAGCTTTCCAATTTTGCATGTGATTATTTTTTTCTTTTTAACAGAATCTTCTTTACCAGGTTGGTTCTTCCACAAATTCATGGAACTAGTGTAATTTTCCCCTCTTCAATTTCCTTCTCCCGCAGCTACAACTGCAAGGACAGCCAATGTTTATAGTGAGAAGATTAAAATATTCTAGATATCTTCAGTTACTTCCTCCCATTTACTGACTCTGCAATTTCTATATGAAATCTACTATAATGTGGAAGCTGTTTCCAATATACTGTAAGGGCTTCCTACCATATGCTCTCCCATCTGTTATCAGAATGGGAGTTTTGGAAAAAAAGGCAAAAATTTCAGTGCGTGACTGGAGTTGAACTGTGTGCAATGTCTGCCTGCTTCAAGGAAGTCTTGAAAAGCAACCCTGTGTGTTGTACACCTCACAAATTCTGCTACCTCTGTGCAAAACAATAACAGTTATGAGGCCTGGAGAATTAGTGGAACTGAATATATCCCAACAACTGTCATCCAGTGAACACTTTGCGGTCACTTCAATTTATTAAAGTAGCTTTTCAGCCTTCAGTGGTGAGTGGAGACGGTTTATCTTTGCTAAACATTCACCCCAACAATATGTTAAACCTTAGTTAAACTTCTTTAAGACTTTCTGCACAACCTGTCCACCCTAGGTGCATCTGACACTTCTAATCTAAATGAGGCTAGAGCAGAATGATGTAGATCTGTACTGTACATCTTAAAACACTGCTCTTCCCTCCCTTCCCCACCACCACCAAACAAAAAACCTATAGAAAAAGGAAAAAAGAGGAACTTTTAAATGTCTCTATGAAAATGACTTTAAAATCTTGCAAGTTTTTGTATTACAAAGATTGCTCCTAATGAGATGTTTATGTTATTCCCATGTCTTATTGTACTGAAAGAATGAAATTAGCAAAATGAGATTCAGTGTCAAAAAGTATACTTTCCCATACAGGAGGTTTGAATTTGGCTCTATTAACTACTCATTTTGCTACACTTAATCTTCCATTCATAAATAGTTTATAAAGAGTCAATAAATTATTAAACTCTAATAGCATTGCAACATGGATATAATACTAAAACCTGTATCAACACTTCAGTGTGAGGTATTACCTATAAGCAGATAACAGAACTCACCAAACATAACAATTTTCTAAAATCTGTAGAATTTGGTATGCAGGCAAAAGTATTTCAGAAAAACTTTGCCAATATTGCAACAGCAATCTCTGAATAGCCAATAGAAATCCAGGAAGGGAAATAGAAAAATACTTAACTGTGTCTTTCAAAATAGGATTTGCTTGGCTAACTTAAGTAATCTTGTTCTTTTTCAAACCATGTCACAGAATGCCTTGACCTCCAAGATCATCCAGTCCAACCTTTGACCCAGCACTGCAAGCACCACTAAACCACGTCCCTAAGCACCAGGTCCACATGCCATTTAAATACCCCCAGGGATGGGGACTCCACCACTGCCCTGGGCAGACCATGCCAATGTTTGACAACTCTTTTAGTGAAGAAATGCTTCCTAATATCCAGCCTGAACCTCCTCTGGTGCAGCTTGAAGCCTTTCCCTCTGGTCCTGTCACACATCACCAGGGAGACAAGGCTGTCCCCTCCTTACTGTCCTTACAGTGAGGGGCCCAGGACTGAGTGCAGTGTTCAAGGAGTGGCCTCCCCAGTGCCCAGAGCAGGGGCAGAATGGGGCAATAGGGTCAGTGTGATTTCAGGAACTGCAGTGACTCTGGGGTTTGGTATCTAGAAATAGAAAACGTTACAAACAGGCAGTTCTGCTTTTCCTTCTGTTGCCTTTGCTTTACCGTTTCCTCATCTTCACACTTCTGACATTTATTTCAGCAAATACCAGTTCTTATTTAATTGTAGAGGAGAAAAGATGTGCCTCCTGTAATGAGTCTGATCACAGAGTAACTCCAGCACTAGGGGTCACTGGCACTCCATCCTTAACGAGCAATTGGTGAAAAACACGGGTGATTTTTGTCCCAGCAACACGCCTGTTCTGCTGTGAACTTTAGTAATATTTGTATGGCCAACCAAGCAACTATTTTCAGGTCTAACATATACACACAAGTAGAAACCATATGTGTTTACAAAGATATGTTTGTGAACAATCACAAAATACTCAGAACTGCTATTCTGTGTGTATTTGGGTTTCCTCTCCTTTCAAATTCTTGGGCTGTATTGTGCTCTTTATGTATTTCACACTAACCTAGAAATTACCATATTTCACTGGGTCTTGGGAAACTACATTCCTTTTAAATCTAGCTCACAGTAATCAGCTGTGGTGCTAATACACTCTGTACCCGAAAGTTTTTGCAGGACTGGGCTTCTTGATTCTAAGAGGTATTGGGCACAGAACATGAACTGGTTCTCAGAAAAAAATCTATAATTACTGAATATCTGGACCCTACTCATAGTATTGTGTTACAAAAATGTAATGAGTGTATTTAATTACTTTTATACAAAAAAAATGTCAGTTGATTAAGCATAAAAGTTGGGTTTTTAAAAATCCTGGTTTTTCTATTAAAATTGTTCAGATGATGAATTAAAAAACTTCTGTAGATAATAAATCACAATCTGCAGTAGTTTATTAATTAAATATGGAAAAAATCTTGGGAGAGAATTTAGCAGGGAAGATGGCAATCTTTATTTCTTTATTTATTATTATACCACATGCTGGAGGTGTTCAGAATAGAAGTTTTTTTATTCGGTCTGTAAAAAAAACCATTTTAATAAATCAAAGATTTTACTTTTGGTTCATATTGAGAACACAATAGATTTTTCAGGGATGATTGCTGAGTCCTATTATTTCTCAAAACACCCCCCACTGGCATACAGCAAAGGTGCAGAGTTCTTGGGTGCAGAGTGGGGAGTGAGGGCTGGGGGGGAACATGCTGCACATGAGGTGGAGTTAGGCTGGTGAGATCTTTTTCTTGTGGACCAAGATGTTGATGTCTAAACATGGTTCAAGAGGAGACCTATAAAAAGAAAAGTTGTTGATGGTTTCTGAATACACAGGCACTGCCTCTGGCTCAAGTGTTGAAGGCTGAGAGAGCATTCGAGGGAATTACTGTGTATTCTGACTGCATTCTTACTTTCTTTCCTATGCATCTGCTTTTGGCTTCTACAGGAGACAGCATAGCAGGCTCCATAGACCTTTCATCTGTCCTAGTCCTCTCTTCATTGTCATTTGCTGTAAACAAAGATATTAAAAAAAATAACTAATGAAGCTGGCAGTGCAGGTAAGCAAATGCTTTATCATCTCTGCAGTCATTTGAAATGGTCATTGCCCTCTTTATTGGAAGGCAACATGTCAACTTGTCTTCAGTTACATCTCAGAACAGTCAGGGTAACATCCTCTGTTCTGTTATTTCATGTTATCTGCTCCTACAAACCACTGTCAGCTTCCAGTTACACCACTGAGAATGTTCTCAGGTTTCAGATTGGACACTGTTGCATGTTAACACCTACACACATTCCAGCCATTTAGATTACTCTGCCTATTGCAACTTGGCAAGTACTGGTGCTAATACAGAGAGAGCATTTCACAACCCAACCAGGAAGAAGGAGTTTTGTTTGTACCTATTAATTTTCTCATTATACATATATTTCTTCCTATAGTGACTTTTTTTTCCTGATATGCACCCATACTGCTTAGTTTATTTAGCTTTTATTCAAGCTGGCCTCTGCATTTCATAAGATTGGATGCTTATAAATCATTGCACTGTACTGTAAGTATAGTAACTTGCAGCCAAAGCAGTTTTTAAAATCCTGCTGTCAGATGAAGCAGGTTAATATATTAGTTCACTAATTCAAATAAAAAAGCCCTCTTAGATACACTTTTTTGTCTATTAGAGTGCTGCTGATGTGGCCGATAACAGCCTAGCTGTGCTGTGATAAGGCTCTTTGTCATTTTTAGAACTCATTTGGAACTAAGCTATTTCTGAGTTTTTACTGGAAAGAAGTAAAGCAGAGTGAAAACTCTGACTGACATCATCTGCTCTTTCTGCTATTGTGAACTGACAGCAAGCCCAGCCACATAAAGTAGCCTGATAGGAATACTATTTACCATTAAGGTTAGTGTTTGATCATTAAAGAGATAGGCACTCCGAGGGGTATTACCATTGGCAGTGGAACTACAAGCTGTCAGTTTTATTTCAGCCTGGTGAGGATCTTGAACAGAATCTGCTTTTCTCATACAACATGAGCATTATAAGCAAACCAAGTGATTATTTTTTTAAAAAATTATTTTCTTTTCCCATCTAGTACAAATGAAAAGATAAGAATTAGTTTTTTAAAATTAATAAAAATAAAAGGCTTCATCATGTCACTGAAACAAAACTCTTAAGTGCTAGTTAATGTCAAAAGAGAGTAAGATCCAGAAATTAAAATGAAATTGAAGAGTGTGACTCAGTTGGGTCTTCGTGGCATATCCCATTATCTTGTTCTGATTTTCATATTATTTATGTGGGAGAAATACAAAAAGACTTCAGCTTCTGACTGTGACTCAGCTGGCCAAGATGGATTGTACACATGCAACAGAAAAAAGTCCCTTCCTTAAAGAGTCTGCATTACCCAAAAAGAAAGAAAAGACTGCAGATAGATATGATGAAGAAATTAGTGATAGAAACAGAAAATAACAGTTGAGCAACTTATGTTTTGCCTTATGAATGGCAGTCACAGCACACCTGCTGCTTCATGACTGATAAATGTTCTGAAGACAACACATTAAATTGTATAAAATTGCTAGGAGGTCAAACTGATTCCTTTTCATCTTCTGAATCTACGATTCTAATTGCTCCTTATTTTGGATGTTGTGAAGTAACAAACCCAGAGAATCCATTTCAGTACTTTCTGTGCAATTTTCAAGCAACGTAGGAAAAAAAATAGTAAAAATCTCTCTAAAAATCAATGATAAAGTATATACTGAATTCAGCTACACCAACATTTTTCTCTCAAAGTTTAATGGAAACTAAAAAAATATTTTTGGAGAAAAACATGTAACTGCTCAGTTTCAAAGTCTCAGTAATATGCCCTGCTCTTGCAGGTCTGTGGGCACCGAGAGGGAACTGTCAGAATACAATTGGCTTTTGAAATGAATTGTTTGCTTTCATCTCACTGGACACATTCTGTATTTCCTCAGCTTTTTACATTTATATGTATGAAAAGAAGTGGGGAATGTTGGGCAGAGGAACTTTTTTGCTAGTCCAGCTGGCTACAATCTTCTGTCTATTCTGTTCTTCTCTGTGTCAATAGGGTGTCTCCTGGACTTGTACTTCTAGCCTGTCAATGAGGGAACATTACTGTCTCAATAAAAAAAACCACCAAAACTCAAGCAAAAATGTGATTTGATAAACTGATTAGTACAATTAGCAATTTTAATTACATAAAGCAGATTATCAGTTGATGTATAATTCTGAAGATGAAACAAGAAGTCTCAGGGTAATGATAGATTTTCTTATTAACTTGTAGGCTATGATAAATCAGTGTTCAACCTTCAGTTAGCCATGGGCTGTGGGGCTGCAGTTCTCTTCATGCTCTCTTGTGTTTTCCTAAAGCTGGTTCTTCCTTCACAATTACTTGTGTTAATTACCCAGAAAAGATTAGGCATACTTGCCAAAATAACATATTGCTAATAAAACAGGATGATCCTTTCTCATTACTTGTATGAATTTATGTGTTTTTCCATGAGCAGTGTCTAGGAAAGGTTTCCATCACAGGAGTGTTTCAGAAAGCCAAGCTCAGTTTGTACAGTTGAAATGTTACCTGCACTCAGAGGAATAAACTAGAACTGGGACACTTGCTCTGCAGGGTGTCCTGTACTTCAGCTATCACTTCAATAAAATATCCATGAAAGCAAAGAGAAATTGATTAAATAAATTAGTACACTGTACACATTTTTGAAGAGACTGGAGGCAACAGTTTCATTGTGAGTCAGTTGACTTTGAGAAGCCTTGAGACCCAGACCTGGCTCTGAAAACAGTGAAAGAGAAGGAGGTTGACAAAATATTATGTGTCCATTAGTAGTAAAAGAAAAATGTTCTCAGAGTGCTTTGGAGTGAAAAGGGTATCGATGCATAGCATTTAGTAATTAGTTAATGACCTTTCAGAGTGACTTTTAAAAATGTTAAGAAAAAAATAATAGTCTAGATTATTATTATTATTTTTTCTTTCAGAAGATCAAATGTAGGAATCAATCTGTTCAGTGAGTAGCACCGTTTTGGAATTGGATAAGGGATCCTGTGTTCCCTAGATTCCATGTTTTTGCTAGAAAATTAACTAAGTTCTTCCAAGTCTGATATTTCAACAATATTGCAAAATATGAAAAGAAGGGAAAGAACCTAATCTTGCAAATATATGATTGGCATTAAAGCTTCCTCTCAATCAGTAACTGCTTCTGCTGGTCTTTCAGATAGTGGATATTCTGGGCTGGTATATTTATGTTTCAGATCTAATGTCAGTTCTAGAGAACTGCTTCATTTCAGGTCTGGGAACCCGTCTGGGTTTGGTAATACTTCTAAAACTGGCACAAATTAAAATGAATTCTTCACAAAAAAAGAAAACCTTTTCTCATGGCATGGTTGACCATGTATTTCTCAGTGTTGGCAAACAGCTTACAGTTTCAAAGTTTATTTTGATAGACCTGTTTTAAAGTTTCAGCAATGAGGATTTTAATATAAAAAGAATGTTTTCGTTGCTCCCAAACATGTACTCCATGAAAGAAGTGGCTGTAAGTTTTTGTAGTTACTTTCTTGTTTTAATTTACAGTTTTAAAACTGCATTTTAATTGCAGTAAATTGCATGTTGTGTTTTGCTGACATCCAATCTGCCAGGGATTGTATCAATCTTGTTATTAAGCTTGACCCAAGGGCTGAGTTGGCAGAATGGCTCTCACATCCATACCTTCTGGAATGGAAAACCCGAGGTCGGTTATTTTTCCCCAGCACTTTCTAACACCGTTTAGACCAAATAGAAGTATTTTTCCCGCTGTTCTTGCAATACATATGGAGTATTTTATTACAGGCTTCCCATTATTTCCCTACTCCGGGGGCACCACACTTCTTCTGGCTCACGACTGTTTCCGTGGCTTCTGGAGATCTGAATCCATAATAGATTTGGACGCGGGAAGGAGCCAAAGCCCGGCCACGTGCAGCAGCGCACACATGCCAAAGCGACGGGTTTCGTCGC
>VYZU01037898.1:0-13437 GCA_013401355.1 Ceyx cyanopectus
ACCGGCTGCTGTGTCATGGCCCCCCCCCAACCCATCAACCCCCCTTCCCCTTCCCGCCTCCCGCCTCCCGCCCGCCGCTTCCCCGGCCTTACCGTGCTGCGGTGCCCGGGAGGTGTCAGACCCCCGCCGGGAAGCTCATGGGCGCCGCGTTGAGGTGAAGGGACGAGGAAGGCGAAGAGGGTTAGGGGTGTCACAAAAACACAACACTAAGGGGAACCGCCCGGGAGAGGAAGACACCCGGCTTCACGGCCCGGGAGGGGGGGAGTGTGTGACGCGCCCGGGCTCCGCCCCGCCTTTTGCCCGGCACGGCCCCCGCCGCTGCCTCCCTCAGCCTCCGCCGCCGCCGCCGGCTCTGCCGGGAGATGTAGTTCCAGATCCGACAAACCCCGGCCTGGTTGCCTGAGGGAGAAGAAGCGCTGCCGGAGTCGGTTCCACACCCCCGAGGGGGGCAATTCAGCGGCTTCCCGCGCCCCCCGCAGCACCCCGAGCTTAGCCACGCTGCTTGGAAACGGCTCTTAAAGCGCCTCAACTTTCAGACCAGCTTTTTTTTTCGGGGGGTATTTTCACCTTCCTCACGTCCCCACCCACGAATTAAACGCTAATTCCTGTTTTGCCAGAGGTTCCCGGGCCAGCCAAGCTGCATCCGCCGGGGTTCAGCCCGAGCACCGCATCCAGGGACGGCGGCACCCAGCCGGGCTTTAGGGAGATGGGTTTTAAGCCGAGCTTAAAAGGAGGAAACTAAACACGTCACCGTATCAAGCGTTGCCACACAAAGCAAACGTTGCCACACAAATCAAAACGTTTCCATCAAAATCAAGCGTTTCCACACAAATCAAGCGTTTCCACACAAATCAAGCGCTTCCATATAAACACACAAGCCTCCAAGTCACCAAATGTGGGGAAAAAAAAAAGAATTAAATCAATAAAAATTATGAATTCAACACATTTTAAACTCCCTTCCAGACAGCTGAGTCCGTTTAGTCACCTCAGACCTGCTCCAAGCCGCTGGGAAATGTCCTTATGGGTGATTTCAACCCTTTTCTCCTTACCCCATCACGGTCTCAAAACCCACCTAAATCATTCCCCCACTTTTTTTTGTTTCCCTTATCATTTGGTTTTATATTCAAGAGGTTGCGTTTTATTTCTAGCCACGGATTCTTTGTTGCTCCCCGTCTCCTTCTGTTGCAACCTTCACCCGGATCAAAGCGTCGTGGTCTGGAATGTCCACGGAAGAACCTCGGCCATAAAATGAAGAAGGAGAAACCGTCCTCTGAAGAAACCTTAATTCTGCTTTGAGGGTGGAATCGGATTCAAAAAGATCTCTCTCCCTGCTGTGCTTTATTTTTGGCCGTATCGTTTGCTGGGCAGGTTGCCATGACAACCTTATATTCGCCGGAGGGTGGCTATAATTGGGAGAGCACATCGTTAATTTAGCTCCATATTTTATTTTTCCCCCCTTTTTTTTTTAAATTTTATTATTATTAATTTTGTCGTATTTTAAGCAAAAAAGGGAACCTCCTGGATTTTTGTATTTTTTCAGCTGTGGTTTAATTATTAACCTGAGTGCCAAGAGCATCCCTCCAGCACAGGCTGAGCTGCTGTGACGACCTCACCGGGGCAGACAACGGCTCTTCCCGCATCCCCTTTCCCCTCCAGTCTCCTGAACCCCTAAGTCAGGACCAGGATTTCCCAGGGATGCTCCTGATGTGTGAGAAGAGGGCTGGGGGAAAAACAAAACAAAACAAAACAAAAAATTGGACCAGTTCTTCCATGAACGAGCATTTTTGAGACACCAGCCTGATTGGGATTGTCAACTGATAACAATTCATCTCAGCTCATTGTTTGTTAAGGAAGAAATGGTTGGTGCTGAGGGTGGGGAGAGCCTGGCCCAGGCTGCTCAGAGAGGTGGTGGCTGCCCCAGCCCTGGCACCATCCCAGGGGAGGTTGGATGGGGCTCTGAGCACCCTGCTCTGGTTGCCCTGAGGATTGGACTAGATGGCCTGGAAAGGTCCCTTCCCACCCAAACCAGTCTGTGCTTCTGTTTATAGCAAATTGCCTTCTTCTGCTCCTGGGTGAGCACATCGGGTATTGTCCCCGTGTGGTGACACCTCTCAGTGCATCCCACTTCTGCCCCAAACCCCTCAAGGCATCCTTGACCCGGTGACATGGCAAAATGCCACCGGGTGCTCACCTCCATCCTTGCTGGAAGCAGCAGGGTGGCTGGGGAATGGATGCTCTCCTTCAGGAACGGGGTTTGGAAGGGACCTCTGGAGATCATCTCATCCAACCCCCCACAGAGTCACCCAGAGCAGGTTGCCCAGGAGAGGCGGGTTTGGAAGTTCTCCAGAGAGGGAGACTCTGTGACCTCTCCATGCCACCCAGTCCAGGGAACCACGACCCATCCTGCAGAGCCTGGTGTCTGTGAGAGCACGGGGTGGAGCTGCAGTCATTCCTCTAGTGGGGAGGGGGGAGAATGTGGACACTGGAAGACAGCAGGGTGACTAAAAGCAAACCAAGGGAACATGGCACGTTGGATGGGTGCTGGGCATCAGCAGCCTGGGACTCAGGAGAAGTTACCACCTCTACCATCTCACTTGGGGTTTGAGGCTCCAGAGACACCGCTGCTCGTGACATTGGTTATTAACCTGTCCCAGCAGGAATAAAGTTCAGCTTTACAGGAACTGGGGAATTTTCTCCGGGAGCTGGAGAGGCTCCAAAGTCCAAAGAGCAAAGTGGAGCCGCTGGACCTGTCCCCAGGTGGGTGCAACCAGCCTGGTGCCTCAGCCCCTCTGACGAGCGTTCAGCAGCTTGACCACCTCCTTTTGCCCCTGCCTCTGGCTTAATCCCATCGTGGCTTGGAAAGGAGGGAAACTGGGAGAGAGTTTCCATTTAAATAAATAAATAAAAATAGAGGAGTTGTGAAAAGCTGGGGATGGAGGAGGGGATGGAAACATCTTTCAAGACAAAGATGCTGTGGCTGCTGTTCTGGGTCCCATACGCCAGGTAATAACAGGAGATGAGTCAGTGCTTGGGAAATTAGATTGCCTCTTTATTAAAAGAGTGTGCTTTGGGAGGCAGGGAGGCGTCAGGGGAGTTCCTCCGTCGCCTTAGCAGAGGGAATTGAAGCAGGTTGTCTGGTTCCTTATGCTGCCAAGAATCCATGGGATGCTGGGACGCATGTGGGCAGCCTCGTATCCTGCCTCAGCATCCTGCTCCCGGGAGAGAACCGAGCATTCAACCCAGCAGCCACTGGCAGGCACCCTGGGTTGCAGCCCCAGCAGGGTGGGCAGCAGAGCCAGGGGGGATCCTGCTCCTCTGCTCCCAGGCCTCTGGGGAGACCCCCCTGCAGTGCTGGGCTCAGCTCTGGAGGCCTCAGCACAGCAGAGACAGGGAGCTGTTGGAGCAGGGCCAGAGGAGCCCCAGGATGCTGGGAGGGCTGGAACCCTCTGCTGGGATAGACTGGGAGAGCTGGGGGGGGTTCAGCCTGGAGAGGAGAAGGCTCCAGGGAGACCTTCTGGGGGCCTCTCAGGACTGGAAGGGGCCTGGCAGAAAGATGGAGACAGAGTTTGGAGCAAGGCCTGTTGGGACAGGACAAGGGGGGATGGTTTGGAACTGAAAGAGGGAGATTGAGACTGGAGAGAAGGAGAAATGGTTGGTGCTGAGGGTGGGGAGAGCCTGGCCCAGGCTGCCCAGAGAGGTGGTGGCTGCCCCATCCCTGGCAGCATCCCAGGGGAGGTTGGCTGGGGCTCTGAGCACCCTGCTCTGGCTGCAGATGGTCCTGCTCCCTGCAGGGGNACTAAAAACCTCCCTCAGCTCTCTCCTAATTCAGTGGGAACTGGTGGATCTCTGCCAGTGGGAAATGCTCCAGCCTCGAGATTTTTGTCTCAAGGAAATAGCAGGAGACAGAAAGAGCAGCCGGGGACGCGAGGATATTTGAGAGCACAAACTGCAACCAGAAAGACACCGTGCCAAACTCTGCCCTCTCCTTGGCAATACCTTTTAAAATAGCTTAGCAATGATGGGAACCCCCTGCTTCCAAGGGTAAATATAGAATATTTACGAAGCACCTCACTGGTAGCTGCCTTGTGCTGGTAGCTGGGTGCTCCCTCACTAGCTTGGAGTGAGTCTTGGCTTCACAGAGCATAGCTGAAGGCAAAATCCAATGTACGGTGTTCTGCTCAAATTATACATCCCCCGTGTGGAAAGCTCAGTTATACATACAGATGGGCACTGACAAAATAAAGTAGAAGAGAAATTCCTTTTTAGTTCCTCAAGTGGAATGATGGGGACGTCTCCCAGGTTGAAGACACAGAGATGCCCTCAGCAGGTTTCTGAGAAGTGACCACTGAAATGCCACCAGAGGCTTAGATGCTCCATCAGCAGGAAAACAAACTCCTGCAGGAAAAGCAAACCCTTAAAATAACTGGGTAGATAATCTCCTTGCCAGAGTCAGAAAGATTATTCTGGCTGGGCTGAGGTTGATTTGAAAGCAAATAGACCTCTCTTAAAACCCCAAATAATAGACCTACTGTAGAAGCAAAGGACTGGAGACAGAAAAGTTCTTTTTTCCCATCTCAACTGAGTCAGAGTGAGCAGCTCTATCCTCCTTCCTGAGCTCAGAGACATCTCTCTGCTCCTGGGGGGGCCGGTGGTGTTGGAGATGGGGTTCCAGCAGTTCCTCCTCCACCCAGACCACGTTGGGATGAGAGAACTTGGCTGCAAAGCTGGGGAGAAACCGAGCTGGTGGGACGTGAATATGGCCAGCTGGGATGGTTTTTTGGCAAAATAACATGTTGTGAAGCTGGCGAGTCTCTCTCTAAATGAAACCTCAATGCTGGGAACCCGTGGGTGAAGCAACGGTGAGAGGAGAAGCTGGTTTTGAAATGCTGAGTGCAGGGACAGGCTCCTTCCCCCACTGCTCAGTTATTTTTAGAAGGGCATTTGTATCCAGCACGAGCAGTGCCAAGGCTGTTTTCAAGGCAGTGGTACTCGGCGGAGGTCTGAAATCAGTTGGGTCTGGGCTCCCGGGGAGCTGGGTTTATGAAGATCATTTGCTCCAGATGGCTTGAAATCCAGCTCTGATGCTGCTTTCCATACCACAGATGAGAAGATGCAACAAAGAACAGCTGGACTTTCTCCTTGACCTCCCCGTGTCGCTTAAAATAATATCCCTAATTTCCCGTATTTCACATAACTCAGGTGAATAACGAGGCCGCCTGGGTGTAATTCACGATTTTTCCTCCCCTGATTTAATTCAAAGCTACATCTCTGGGTTAAAGAGGCCTTAGAAATGCAAAGTGTGATTACCCAGGTTGGAATAAATGACCAATTTAAAGGCTTGGCACTATTCTAGCCCCGACGAAACACACGGGACCGTGCTGAGAGGGCCGAGCTGGGAGCTGGCAAAGGTGTCACAAGGACTAGAGATGGGTGATGATGGATGTCCTTCCACACCAGGCAAGGCAGAACCTGTCAGATGCCTCCACTGGGTGACAGAAAGCAGCTCTAAAGGGACATCAATAACTCTGTCGTTGTGCTGGTTTATTTGGTTTGATTTTTTTCTGAAGAACGAGTTCAAATTGACCACCAATAAGCACTTTTTTTTTTTTTTTTTTATGCAGGAGATATTCCAGTAACCCAGAAATCCCTCCCTCTTGCTTGGGATTTTTTTTTATCAAATGTTATCATGGATATTAATGGCATCAGAGGATTGTGATGCTGCTTGGAGGGGTACAGACCTTATTGCAACCTTTCAGTAGATCCAGGGGCCTTAGAAGAAAGCTGGAGACAGACATTTCAGCAGGGCCTGTTGGGACAGGCCAAGGGGGGATGGTTTGGAACTGAAAGAAGGAGTTTGAGACTGGAGAGGAGGAGAAATGGTTGGTGCTGAGGGTGGGGAGAGCCTGGCCCAGGCTGCCCAGAGAGGTGGTGGCTGCCCCATCCCTGGCAGCATCCCAGGGGAGGTTGGATGGGGCTCTGAGCACCCTGCTCTGGCTGCAGATGGCCCTGCTCGGTACAGGGAGCTTGGATTAGATGACCTTGAAAGGTCCCTTCCAACCCAAACCGTTTGGTGTGTGATTCCTAGTTTCTATGATTCTATGACTTGGCCATTTCATCACCCTGTATTAAATTCTTTACAGGCAGTTTTATTGACACTGTTGCCTTTTCAAGTCATAAAACCATTCAGGTTGGAAAAGACCTTTTAAGATCATTGAGTCCAAGCTATATCCCCAAAAGCCTACCTGGAATGAATTAGTAACAAGAAGGAGACTAAAACTACAAGGCTTTGGAGGAAAGCCATGCTCTGGGCAAGATGCAGAGCTGGAGCTCTGGTCTGGGAATGCTTTTCATCAGTAATAAGGCTCAAAAAAGCCAGGGCAGGTGCCACCACTGGGCTAGAGAGTGTTGGAAGCCACATGACTCAGTGATCTTGTGTTTGGATGGCCTGGGATCTGCCACTGGTGATGACAGATGAAAGCCTTCAGCTCTTGCCTTAATTTTTCCTCCTCTGAAATGGGTAGGAGTTCTACTGACCCTGTTGATCAAGTCCTTTGTGGGTCAGCTTTCAGCAGCTGTAGCTCACTGTTCTGGTTTGAGTGAGAACTGAACAAATTCTGTTCAGTGATTTTACTTCTCAGCTCAGGGTTTCTAACTAACTGCACTTTCTCAAGTCAGCAGCATGTTCTGCAGACAGTGGCTGCTTCTAGCAGTGATAACAACTCATTGTTAGAGCTACTACCCAGGATACCAAGGCCACTGCTACAACTTGTGTATTGCTATGCGGGGTGCAGACAGTGAAAGGCTGCACTTGCAGGGAGGAGTGGACAGGACAGGTGACCCCAAACTGACCAGCAAGGTATTCCATCCCATATATGTCATATCTAGTATAGAAAGCTCGGAGGTCCGGAGGGTCTCTCTCTGGATCTCTCTCTCTGGGTCAGGATCTTGCTCTCTGGGTCTCACTCTCGGTCTCCCTGGCTCTTGTTCTCACTCTCTGAGGGGTTCTCCCCCTCAGAGCCCCAAGGAGGACTCTGTCCATACTGCCTTTGATCCCAATTGGTGTGTTCCTGAATCCAGTGCCAGAATCCAGCTCCTGAACACAGCTCCCATCTGCTGCAGAACCCAGTCTGGGACTCTCCCAGTTCCTGCTCCACAGCATCAGTGATGGTGACGTAATTATCACCAGAGGTTGGGTTTTGTACTGGTTTTTGTACATATTTGTATATATTTCATTATTATTAGTTTCATTTTCATTAAACTGTTCTAATTTCCTTTTCTAATCACTAAACCTCTCCCTCTTACTCCTTTCTCTCCCCCTTTGGGGAGGGAGTGGGGTTAAAAGAGAGCATCTGTTATCTGTTATCTGGGCTGCCCTGACCCTAAACTGTGCCACTCACCAACAGTGTTTGTAGAGCTGCCAGCAGTCCTGGGTTAGCAAGGACTGAGGAGGACTCTGAACATCTGTCACAGACCTACAGGAGTCTTAGGAGAAAATCTTCCCTTTGGGAAAATTGGGGGTGCCTCAGAGTGTTATAGTCTCATGCCTCATCTCCTTTAAGGTGATGGTAGATTCCTTGCCTGACCATGACTTACTCCAGGATCTAGTAGGGAAGATCATGGAGCCCCACCAAGGATGTTTTCACCACACCAGCAGCCCAGCTTCTTGCTCCTCCTGCTTCTGGGAGCCCACATCCTCTGCAGTCACCTTCCTGTTCTCTCTGTTATCTCCCATGCATCTTCTAATGATACCTTTCCTGGCCCTGACTCACCTACTGGTATGGAGATCCTCCCTTTCCCCTCCACCTACCAGCAGCTTCCTTCATGGGGAAGGATCTGCACACCTACCTCCAGCAAGGAGATGTGATGTGATGTCCTGGAGCACTCTTTTATGAATTGACAGTTCTTAACCAGATAATAAAACCCGAATCCAGTCAAAGCAACTTGTGGTTTCCACATCCCAGCTGGACAGTCTGAGCGAAGACAAGAGCCCAGGATTTATCCTTGGTCTGCTAATAAAATAAACAAGCTTATCTTATCACATTGCTTGGGGAAAAACATAGCTGGTACCTCAGTTTAAACCCCTTTGCCTTCTCAGTAGGGTTAGTGGGGAAGAAATGGAAATATTTTTATTCCCCAGCTTGCTGTAAAAGCTGATAGAAGAAAAGGGCTTGACACGCTCCTGCTTTTGACAGGGAGAAAAGAGATAAGATTATTAAACTACAAGACTGGTGGGTGTTTGGCAGAAATGTTATCATGTTGTGGTCTTCAGTAATCGGAGCAGGGCAGATTTACATTAAACATGCTGGGGCAGAATTATGTACATGCTACAGATGGACTCATATCACAGAAATCCAGCATGGTGAGGGTTGGAAGGGAGCTCTGGAGATGCTATGGTGCCACCCCCCTGCTCCAGCAGGGGCACCCAGAGCAGGTGGACCAGCATCCCAGTGGCCAGGAGGGTTTAGAATCTCTACAGAGAAGGAGACTCCAGAACCTCTCTGAGACATCCTCTGACATTCTCACAGTGGACAAGTTTCTCCTCCTGGTCAAATGGAACCTCCTGCCTGCCACTTGGTGCCCAGTGCCCCTTGGCCTGGCCCTGGCACCACTGCCCAGGCTCTGGCCCCAGCCTCTTGCCCCCCAGGGCCCTTGAGCTCTTGCTCAGCATTGCTCAGCTCCCCTCTCAGCCTGCTCTGCTCCAGCTCAACAGCCCCAGGGCTCTCAGCCTGGCCTGGACACACAGATGCTCCAGCCCCTGAGCATCTCCCCAGCCTCCACTGGACTCTTTCCAGCAGCTCCTGCTCTCTCTTGGACTGGGGAGCCCAGAACTGGGTCCAACACTCCAGAGGTGGCCTCTCCAGGGCAGAGTATTGGGGCAGCAGAACCTCCCTTGACCTGCTGGTCACACTCTTCTTCATGCACCCCAGGAGACCATTGTCCTTCTTAGCCATGAGGCCCCATTACTGTCTCATGGGGAACACACAGTTGATAGCTTCAAGAGGGATAGCATGTACATATGAGATGGAAATTTACAGCCTCTCACCTCCCCATCATCCCTGGGTGCTGCTGGCCACCCACCCTTTCCTCCAGTGGCTTAACATCACCCTGCCATTTGCCTTTTCTGGTCAGGGCAACATTTCCCAGCTAAGAGCCTCCTTCCACCCCTCACCACCCTTCACTCCTCTCACCAGAGGTATCTGCTGCTGAAAATTGTATTTTCTGGAATCCAAAAGCAGGTCTTTCATGTTCACTTTGCTTTCAAGAAAGCAGCTTCTCTCTGTGGAGTGCACTTAATTGTGCTGCTAGATTTTAATTAGACATTAGGAAGAAGTTTTGCACTGTGAGAGTGGTGAGACTCTGGAACAGGTTGCCCAAGGAGGCTGGGGATGCCCCATCAGTGAATGTTGTTAAGCCCAGTGTCATGGTTTAGGGTCAGGGCAGCCCAGACTGATAACAGATGCTCTCTTTTGACCCCACTCCCTCCCCAAAGGGGGAGAGAAAGGAATAAGAGAGAGAGGCTTAGTGATTAAAAAAGGAAACTAGAATAGTTTAATGAAAATGAAACTAATAATAATGAAATATATACAAATATGTACAAAAACCAGTACAAAACCCAACCTCTGGTGATAATTACGTCACCATCACTGATGCTGTGGAGCAGGAACTGGGAGAGTCCCAGACTGGGTTCTGCAGCAGATGGGAGCTGTGTTCAGGAGCTGGATTCTGGCACTGGATTCAGGAACACACCAATTGGGATCAAAGGCAGTATGGACAGAGTCCTCCTTGGGGCTCTGAGGGGGAGAACCCCTCAGAGAGTGAGAACAAGAGCCAGGGAGACCGAGAGTGAGACCCAGAGAGCAAGATCCTGACCCAGAGAGANCTGAGCTGAGAAGTAAAATCATTGAACAGAATTTGTTCATTTCTCACTCAAACCAGGACACCCAGTTTGGATGATGCCTTGAGCAACGTGGTCTTGTGGGAGGGGTCCCTGCCTGTGGCCAGAGGGAGCTGGAACGAGATGATATTTAAGGTCTCTTTGAACCCAAAAGAGTCTGTGATCTTCTCACCTTTCTTTTTTTCCTGGCTCTTCCCCCAAGAGCCTCATTTGACCCCACTCCATGACTAACACCCAGAAGAGAAAATGAGACATTTCCAACAACCATTAAAAGCAGTTCCTGGGGCTCCCTGCATCTCCAGGGTGGTGGGTAGCTCTTGCCCCAGAGACTCAGCAGCCTATAATCGTATCATGCTATAGCTAAATCAGGTTGTTTTACTGGAATGTCCTCAAACCATCCCATTGTGCTGACTGGAGGAGACAGGAGGAGCTTTGTCCCTGAGGGATGGCTTCCAGGATGTTGGGCTGAGACTTCCCAAGAACATGAGGATCATCAGGAGCCTTCATCTGGACACCATCCCAGGTAACCTGCTCCAGGTCACCCTGCTATAGCAAGGGGGTTTGAACCCCACCATGCTGTGGTTCTGTGATTTCCTTGCTCCCTCTTTTTCATCTCTCTCCCCACAACAGCCAAGGACAGTGGATGAGCTCCGGATTCCTGATGGCAAATCCATCAACCCCACAGACTTCACACCCTTGAAATTCATTCCCAAGAAGGATTCACAGATTCCTTCTCCCTTCCCCTAACTCTTTCTCCATCACCAGCACCTCCAAGCTGCCTATTTCCCAGGTTTCTGGTAAGAAAAAGGCATCTAGAAAACTACTGCCACATGAAAGCCACAAGTGAAATCATATCCACAGCTGTTGTCAGGATTTTGGGCTCTTAGTGTTGATAAATATTTTAATTTTATGTTTTCCAGCTGAGACAAGAAGTTTGCACCTGTCATAGAATCATAAAATCCTTTGGGTTGGAAAGGACCTTAAAGATCATCCAGTTCCAATCCCCCTGCCATGGGTGGGGACACCTCCTCTAGACCCAGTTTTCAAAGCCCACTCCAGACTGGTCTTGAACACAACCAGTGATGGAGCATCCACAACTTCTCTGGGCAACTCATGCCAGTGTCTCACCACTTTTCTTGTAGGTGACCTTCAGATACTGAAAGGCCCCCAGAAGGTCTCCCTGGAGCCTTCTCCTCTCCAGGCTGAACCCCCCCAGCTCTCCCAGTCTATCCCAGCAGAGGGGTTCCAACGCTCCCAGCATTGCTGAGGCTCCTCTGGCCCTGCTCCAACAGGTTTGTGTCCTTCTTCTGAGGATTCCAGAGATGGATGCAGTACTTCATGTGGGATCTCACAAAAATTGAATAGAGTCAACCTCCTTGCTAAGAAAATACCTGTTTCTCCAGGACATCCCTCATGGGATTGAACACTGAATCCCAGTTTGCCATAGGCTCTCAAATTGCTTGTGTTTTTTGTTATAAAGTCATTGAAATACTGTAAGAAAGAAGCAGCTTTTTTATTTTGGTGAGGGCTTTGTCTGTAAAATAACTTTGCTTTTCCAATACATCGATATAGCCCCACAGTGCCCCAACCCAGCTGGGGATGGTGCCACAGCACCCCAGCTTCCCTGTGTATCAGCTCTCAACTGTTTTCCCAAGGCATGGGACAGGAGGAGATATTTTCCTATCTTTCTTCCCTACGTTGGAAATCCCCTTTGTTTCAGAAGCGACAGTAAAATCTGGGGAGATGATGAGTCCATCCCTCCTTAGTTTCACTCCTATGAATAAATATTAGCAGGTCTATGGAGGTTGACCAAGAGTGAACAGGCACAGTGGTTCTTCCAGTGTCCCCACTTCTTCTACTGCTGGAATAAAATGTCTAATTTAACTTAAATTTGAAATTATCCTAATTAAATAGGCCTAGCAACACAATTAAGAGTGTTCCGCAGAGAGAAGCTGCTTCCTTGAAATGAAAGTAATCCTGAAAGACTTGCTTTGGGATTCCAGATAATACAATTTCCAGCAGATAGTGTTTAATTTCTGTATAATAAACACATGTTCCCCAGATGGGCTTCATTCAAAGGGGCTTAAGTGGAGACAGTTATAGCAATACTAGATTCCAACCTTCATAAGCATCTTCATAAGGTCCTGAAGGTAAAAAAAACCTTCTTGATTAGAAGTCCATGATACTTGCATGGCAAATTCTGGCCATTTGGAGAAGCATTTGGAGAAGCTGCTGGATTGAACCCTGGCTGGGTTGCCAGACCCAGAGAGTGGTGGGGAATGGAGAGTCACCCATTTGGTGACTAGTCACAAGTGGTGTTTCCCAGTGCTGGGGCCATCCCTGTTTGATATCCTTATCCACATCCTTGGTGAGGAGATCGAGAGCACCCTCAGCAGGTTTGCAGATGACACCAAGTTGGGTGGCAGTGTTGATCTGCTTGAAGGTAGGAAGGCTCTAAAGAGGGACCTGGCCAGGCTGGATCCATGTACTGGGGACAGTCATGAATCTGGGCTTCAAAAAGGGCAGACACCTGCACTTGGGTCCAACAACCCCCTGCAGTGCTCCGGGCTGGGGCAGAGCAGCTGGAAAATGCCTGATGGAAAAGGACCTGGGGGTGTTGGTCACCAACTGGCTGGAGATGAGCCAGAATGTGCCCAGGTGGCCAAGAAACCACCAGCAACCTGGCTGTGCCAGCACTGGTGTGCCAGCAGGAGCAGGGCAGGGATTGTCCCCTGCACTGGGCACTGGGGAGGTCATCCCTCGAACCCTGGGGTCAGTTTTGGGCCCTTTACTCCCAGCAGGACCTGGAGGGGCTGGATTGTGGCCAGGGAAGGGCAAGGGAGCTGGGGAAGGGTCTGGAGCAGGACTGTGGAGAGGAGCAACTGAGGGACCTGGAGTGTTTTCTCCATTTCAGCATTTCTAGATGTTTTCTGAACACCTCCAGGGATGGTGAGTCCACCCTGGAATCTCCTTGGGCAGCCTGTTCCAGGGCCTCACCACTCTCTCAGTAAATAAATATTTACTACTATCCAACTTAAACCTCCCCTGGTGCAACTTCAGCCCATTTCCTTGTCCTATCACTAGTTACCTGGGAGAAGAGACCTAAACCCATCTCACTGCAACCTCCCTTCAGGTAGTTGTACAGAGGTCTCCTCTCAACCTCCTCTTCTCCAAGCTAAGCAATCCCAATTCCCCCAGCCTCTCCTTGTAAGACATTTTTTCTCCAGACCCTTTCCCATCTTTGTTGCCTTTCTCTGGACACGTTCCAGAACCTCAACGTCTTTTTCTATCCTGCTCTGCCCAAAACTGAGCAGACTGAGTCCTCAAACTGCAAATATTCTGATAGCCCCAAGTAGTGCAGATGCTTCCAGTATCTCTAAAGAGGTTTCTTTTTCCCATCTCCATCATTAAATTATTATGGCTTTGTCTTCTTCTGCCTGACTCCCATGGAGTCAAAGGGTTTGGCAGAGGTGTTGATAAACCACATAATATATGGCAATAGGATCTTGCCCATAATGACAGGAATATATAATTTTATATAT
>VYZU01037898.1:13589-26215 GCA_013401355.1 Ceyx cyanopectus
GGACATTAGTCCCCAGGATGTTCTTCTTACCCACCTTTCATTCACTGGAAAATGAGTTTATCCAGATTTTATTCACTCTGAACACCAGGTTTGCCCCAGCAGGAGATATACTATATATATATAATATCATAATATATATAATAATTATATATAATATATATGTATATTCCTCATCATATATGGGAATTACAGGAGGACATCTCACAGCAACAAAGGTCCTTTGTGTCACTTGGGGTACAATACCACCAACCAAGGACCAGACAGAGGAGCTCCTCCTTGGTTCCACCAAGACTCCTTACCTCAATCCACATCGATCAAGTGTCCTCCAGTTGCACAACCCCATTTTCCCCCATCCCCTTCCCTCCTCTTAACATCCCAACCTATTTAAGACCAGGGCAGGGAATTAGCTGCTTCTCCTGCCCCAGCAGCACCACATCCAATGGCAGCTCCAGCTTTGAAGGCTGGTGCAGACAAAGCAGGTGTGTCAGCCTTTGAAACCACTGCCCTGGGCTCCTGTTCACGGCAGGTGAAACGTGGCAGCAAAGTTTGAACAGTCAAACTGAGCTGGGTGTCTGCCTCTGAGCTACTGACTGGAGCAGCTGATCTTCTCCTGTGGGTTTCATGCAATATTTGGAGGATGAATTATAGGAACACTTGTGAGCACAGGGAGAAGAGCTGCTCACTGCTGTCACCCTGATCTACCAGTACCTTCCTTTTCCCACATCTCAGCTTTTGTTGGCAGCAGCTGAGCCACAGAGCAACCAGGATCGGGTTCTAAACAAGCAACAAGAGGAGAGGAGTTGTCTTGTTCCCCCATGGCTGTAGCACTCAGCTTGTTCCAGCCCCAGTTCCTGCTCGTGAGGAGAAGGAGTTTGCTGACATGAGTTATTCCTGTTCCACCACTGGCTGGAGAACACCCTGACAGAACACACAGTTCTTGGTGCAGCCACTCGGGTGTTCAAAAACTAACCTGGAGTCACATTTCTCCATGAATGCTGCTGAAGGAGACAATTTATTAGACCACTTAAGAATATCTCTTAGAAATCTTCACCCTCAGCATCCCCAGCTGTTCAGTAGCACTCAAAAACATGTCCCTGCCTGGTACCCTTTTCCATCTGGTTAAAGGAAGGACATCCTGCCCCTCTGCTCCCAGTGACCTAGGGAGATCCTCCCTGCAGGGCTGGGCCCAGCTCTGGAGGTCTCAGCAGAGCCAGGGAGCTGTTGGATTGGGGCCAGAGGAGCCCCAGCGATGCTGGGAGGGCTGCTGGGATAGACTGGGAGAGCTGGGGGGGTTCAGCCTGGAGAGGAGAAGGCTCTGGGGAGACCTTCTGGGGGCCTCTCAGGACTCCAAGGGACCTGGCAGAAAGATGGGGAAAGAGTTTGGAGCAGGGACAGGCCAAAGGGGGATGGTTTGGAACTGCAAGAGGGAGATGAGACTGGAGAGGAGGAGAAATGGTTAGTGCTGAGGGTGGGGAGAGCCTGGCCCAGGCTGCCCAGAGAGGTGGTGGCTGCCTCATCCCTGGCACCATCCCAGGGGAGGTTGGATGGGGCTCAGAGCACCCTGCTCTGGTGCAGATGACCTTGAAAAGTCCCTTCCCACCCAAACCTTTCCATGATTCTCTGATCCAGTGCTGTAGATCCCAATTCCATCCCTCCACAACACATCCTCGAGCAGGGCAAGAAACCCTCCTTCAGTTCAAGCTCCCATTTGGTTCATCCCAGACCCATGGCGGGGTCGGTGGAGAAAATCAGTCTCCTTCTCTGTCAGGAACAAGCCGCTCCCCGCAGGGACCCAGAATACAATTGGATGCCTACGAACCTCCTCTGTTGTTTGCCTGCCACAAAACTCCCTGCCCCTTTGACCTCATCAAGCTGTTGGATTTAAGCCACACAAAGTCAGCTGAATCCATTCACATCCCAAACACCCAGACCCCCCGACTCTGTTAACAACACAGTCGCTTCCAAACGCTTTGCAGTCAGAACAAGAACCAAAGCCCAAGGTTTATACTTTACCAGTAAGTTTCAGGGTTAAACGACCAGGAAAGGGCAAAACCAGAAAAACCCAGCTTCCAAATTCAACTTCTTAATGCTGAGTTTTTAAGAGGGTGGCAGGAAAGTTGTTTTATTCTAAGTAAAAAGTCCACGTTTCTTCAGGGGTCTGTCCCTGGGCAAAGGGTGGGATACAAAATGAAATTAAGTGTAGAGTAAATATATTTATATATGAGGTAATATTCAATGCAGATAGAAGAAGAAATGGTCCCCAAGGAAACCGATGCCTTCAAGAGAGGTGTCCATGAACTGCTACTCTGAACTGAATAATTCATGAGCTGGTGATCTTCAATGCTCATGTTCAGAACAACCACAGCTCATGCATGATCCTCTTGGTCTTGGATTAAAAAAAACCCTTCTGCTTTCCTGGATTTTCAGCTCTCAAGTTGTTTCCTAGCGAAGTCAGGAACATGTGCCCAGGTGGCCAAGAAGCCACCAGCAGCCTGGCTGTGCCAGCACTGGGTTGGGCAGCAGGAGCAGAGCAGGGATTGTCCCACTGCACTGGACACTGGGGAGGTCACCCCTGGATCCTGGGGTGAGTTTTGGGCCCCTCACTCCCAGAAGGACCTGGAGGGGCTGGAGGGTGGCCAGAGAAGGGCAAGGGAGCTGGGGAAGGGTCTGGAGCAGGAGAGTGGGGAGGAGCAACTGAGGGAGCTGGAGCAAAGGAGGCTCAGGGGAGACCTTCTGGCTCTGACAGCTCCTGACAGGAGGCTGGAGACAGGGGGGGTCTGCCTCTGCTC
The DNA here is from genome assembly GCA_013401355.1 of Ceyx cyanopectus. Lineage (NCBI taxonomy): Eukaryota > Metazoa > Chordata > Aves > Coraciiformes > Alcedinidae > Ceyx > Ceyx cyanopectus. The sequence continues at coordinate 16,379 of VYZU01037898.1, forward strand.
CCAAGGAACCAGTGACAGGACAAGAGATAATGTCCTCAAGTTGCCCCAGGGGAGGTTGAGGTTGGAGCTGAGGACCAATGTCTCCATGGCAAGGGTTGTCCAGGGCTGTCCCAGGCTGCCCAGGGCAGGGCTGGAGTCCCCCTGACCCCTGGAGGGGTTTCCAAGCCCTGGAGCTGTGGTGCTGAGGGCCATGGGGCAGTGGTGCCCTGGCACTGCTGGGTTAGTGGTTTGACTCAATGATCTTAAAGGTTTTTTCCAACCTAAAGAGTTCTGTGATTCTTTGATTTCCAGGGACACACACTGAGATTAAAAGTAAATCTCATTTTTAAGGATCAGTGGTCTGCTTTGGCTCCTACAAGGGCTTACATATCCCCTGGGCATTGAGGAGAACACAAATTATTTCACTCCAGATATGTTCTTTAGTAGGGAACATCCTCCCGTGTCTCTCAAGGCTCCAGTAACGCCCTCCCAGTACCTCCAGTCTGGGCCTCCTCATCCAGGTAGCACTGCCATCCTTGCACTCCTCCTACCCCCACGCCCCAGATCACAATATCTCATGTCCTGGTTCCCTCATCTCTGCAATTCCATACTAGTGACCCTATCCCAGCGTCCCCATCCCAGTATCCCCATCCCAGCACCACCAGTCCAACACTCCCATTCCTACTCTCCATCTCTGCTCCCCCATCTCTGTACCCCCATCACACCATTCCCATCCCTGTACGTCCATCCCAGTGCCTCCATCCCAACACCCCCATTCCAGTATCCTAATCCCAGCTCTCCCACCCCAGTGCCCCCATCACAACACCTCCATTCCCGCTCCCAATCCCTGCTCCCCCATCCCAGTATCCCCATCCCTGTATCCCCATCCCTGTACCCCCATCTCAGTGACCCCATCCCTGTACCTCCATCCCAGTGCCTCCATCCCAGTATCCCCACCCCTGTACACCCATCCCAGTATCCCCATCCCTGTACACCCATCCCAGTATCCCTATCCCAGCATCCACATCCTTGTACCCCCATCCCAGTGCCCCCATCCAAGTATCCCCATTCCCGTACCCCTGTCCTAGTATCCCTATCCCAACATCCCCATCCCAGTATCCCCATCCCTGTACCCCCATCCCAGTGCCTCCATCCCAGTATCCCCATCCCTGTACCCCCATCCCAGTACCCCTATCCCAACATCCCCATCCCAGCTCCTCCATCCCAGCGCCCGCTCCCTCCACCGCCCGGCAACGGCGCCGTGATGCTGCAGCGGCCCCTGGTGGCTAGAGAGGAATAATCGCGGGAGCCTCTGATGTACCCCCTGACCCTGTCTGCACCCCCCTGACCCTATTGCACCCCCCTGACCCTTCCTGCAACCATCTGACCCTATCTGTACCCCCTTGACCCTTCCTGCACCCATCTGACCCTGTCTGCACCCTCCCGAGCGTGCCTGTGATCCACTGGCCCTGCCTGTAACCCACTGACCCTACTGCACCCTCCTGACCCTGCCTGCACCCCCTGATCCTGCCTGCACCCTGATCAAAAATAATAGGCTTAGAGAAACCCCGCATGTGTTGTCCCAGAGAAGGTCTGCTCCTGAAACCCAGGGAAGACCTTCTGGGGGCATCTCAGGACTGGAAGGGGTCTGGCAGAAAGATGGGGACAGAGTTTGGAGCAGGGACAGCACAAGGGGGGATGGTTTGGAACTGAAAGAGGGAGATTGAGACTGGAGAGAACCAGCAACTGCCCCAAGAGCTTCCATTAGGGACCAACTGGGCCAGGCTGTCTTACTGTGTTTTGTAACCCACCACATTCCCTGGATGCTCACAGTCCCTTGGGCTCACCAGCTCTCCCCGCTCTCAAACCATCTTCTGCTCTTGCAACCCTTCCTTCAGGTCACCCTTTCCCTCCCTGACCACCGTCTTGCACAAGATGAAGTTTTCCCCTTGTGGAGCCATCGAGGAGGGACGGGGACAGTTTGCTCCCTGATGTCCCCGAGGGTGTCCCTTCCCCCAGTGACATATCCCAAGGCCTCATGGCTGTGACAAGCCAGTCCCTTTGCACCTCAATGCCAAGCCAGCCTTATCAATATCTAAAGGGTGTGGGGGCAAGAGGCTGGGGCCAGAGTCTGGGCAGTGGTGCCAGGGCCAGGCCAAGGGGCACTGGGCACCAAGTGGCAGGCAGGAGGAGCAAGTTCCTTGGGGTGAGGGTGTCAGAGGCTGTCCCAGGCTGTCCCTGTACTCTCTGTTAACCCCCCTCTCTCCCCAAAGGGAAGAGGGAATGAGGGAGAGAGACTCAGTGATTAAAAAAGGAAACTAGAGCAGCTTCAATGGAAATAATAACAACTGAATATATAGAAATATGTACAAAACCAGTATGGAACACAACCCCTGATGGTAATTACGTCGCCATCACTGGTGCTGTGGAGCTGGCACTGGGAGAGTCCCAGACTGGGCCCAGCAGCAGATAGGAGCTGTGTTCAGGAGCTGGATTCTGGTACTGGATTCAGGACACACCAACTGGGATTGAAGGCAGAATGGGCAGAATCCTCCCTGGTGCTCTGACACGGAGAGGCCCCCAAGAGAAGAACCAACAATGAATGGAGGTGAGACCCTCCAGATCCCAGAGCTTTATATACTGGATGTAATATATATGGGCTGGAATCCCTCACTGCTCAGTTTGGGGTCACCTGTCCTGTCTGGTCCTCCCTGCAGGTGGCACCTTTCACTGTCTGCACCCCCAGTGTGGTGCAGAAGACCCAGCAGTGGCCTTGATCTGCACCCCAACCCTTGGTGGTAACTCTGCCCGTGGGGTGTTGGCACTGCTGGGAGCAGCCACTGCCTGTGGGAACAGCTGCCCACAGTGCAGGGAGTGAGAACTGAGCTGAAAAGTAAAATCACTGCACAGAATTTGTCCTGTTCTCACTCAAACCAGGACAGGGTGCCCCTGCTGGAGCAGGGGAGGTGGCACCAGCTGATCTCCAGAGGTCCCTTCCAACCCCCACCATGCTGTGGTTCTGTGATCCTGGCAGTCTTCTTATACGATCAGAGGAAGGTGTTCAGATTTCTTGCTTGGAGATTTATCAGGTAAGTCTGCTTTGGGGAAAAGATTGTCTTTTAGGGAAGAAGCACTGGCTGATGCTGGAGCTGGAGACAACAGAAAAGCTCACAGCACTCGCTCTCATCACAACTACAATGCACAGCAGCTTGGATTTGCTGCCTGTTGCCTGGGAATTCCTGCACAGGGGTGTTCACCACTGAGACTTCAGTGCCCAGGCAGGGTCCTGAGATGAGGGCTCACCACCCCCACCATGGGGACAAGGTGTCATTTCCTAACCCTTTAGAGATAAAGACTGCTTGAGGAAAAGCTTCCAGGAACATCTTGAGAAGAAGACACTGTCCAGCAGCTCCTTCACGTCTTCTGTCCACCCCTTCCTCCAGAAATGCACCTCAGACCCTTCCTGAAGCCAGACTTGGAGATGCAAAGGAGGGACAACTTGCAGCAGCAAGTCCCTCAGCTGCATCTTCTGCAAGAAGAAACTGGTGCTTATTTTAACTTGCTCCTTGACCTCCTTTGGATGCTCCTTTATTCTTCCCCTGGAAGTAAGGAGTCCTTTGTTCTCCAGAGATGATCTCCACACACGTGTGGATATATCTCCTCTGCTCTCACTCTGAAGACTTCACGGGCCCACCCTGAGACCAGCTCCACTTCCCTGAACATCATTTGCACTGGGGGAGATGCCACAAGAGGTAACTGAGGCTGCAGCTTACTTCAAATAATGACAAAGTCCAGGACTTGGCCAGCAAGCTGAGAACTGGACTCAGGCATGAAGGTCTAGTAGGACACTAAGAAGTTCTTACATGCACAGGAGAAAGTCCAGGGCTGTGTCTGCCCAGATCTAGCCTCCCTGCTGGAGCAACTGGCCATGTTCCAATGATGCAGAATTTGCACTGGGAAGGATCTGGCCCAGGACATCTCTCCTGGGTTCCTGTGTGCCCACCCAGGACCTTGCCCCTGCCTGTGACTGATGAAGCTTGGATCTGCTGTGTGCTGACAAGGTCGATGATGCACAGGCTGCTCTGCTTGGTCCAGAGGCCCTCCCAGTGTCCACAGTGCCACAGAGAGGGTAGCATTTAGTGACACTGAAGTGGCACTGAGCCCACAACCCTCTTTTTGTCCACTAAGACAGAGCCCTGGGTCCTTCTCTAAGCCCAGGGGATCTTATCTACACTTTCTACCATTTGGAGAAGACCCCTTCCAGGCTCTTCTTCCTCTTGACCATCACCTGCCTGTCCATGGCTGCTCCAGGGACCAACCTCCAGACATACACAGAGACCTGCTGCCCACATATGGCACATCTGGACACACCACATGCCCAGCACGTCCCTGCCTGTGCATGAGGAGGGACCAAAGTTTGCAAGGAAGTGTCCTCAAGATGCCCCAGGGGAGGTTTAGGTTGGAGTTGAGGAACAATTTATTCCTGGAAAGGGTTGTCCAGGGCTGTCCCAGGCTGCCCAGGGCAGGGTTGGAGTCCCCATGATCCCTGGAGGGGTTTCCAAGCCCTGGAGCTGTGGTGCTGAGGGAATGGGGCAGTGGTGCCCTGGCAGTGCTGAAGAAATGGTTGGAATCAATGATCCTAAAGGTCTTTTCCAACCAGAAGGATTCTGTGATTCTAAAGGCCAGCTATGACTACGGTCAACACTTGTCCACAGGCAAGAAATCTGCGTCCTGCTTCGATCACTGATACCTTTGCAAGGTGTGCCTGACACCTCCAAGTGCTTTCCCAGCTCTCCCAAAGAGTCACGAAGAGAGGTGGGAAACAGGGAATTAAATTTGGGAACAGCTTTGGGAGCAAATGTAATGAAAGGGTTGAATTAAAGAGCAGGGTAAGGTGGGGACCAGGTGGAGGAGAGTGGAAGGAGCTCCCCCATGTCTCGGGGCACCACGCTGGAGCAGGCTGCCTCCAAGTCAGGTGCTGTTGGCACCAGGTTCTCCCTCACCTGCTGGGGTCTGGTGATGGGGAGGGGGACTGGAAAGGGTTTGTTTTATGAAGGAAGTAACGTGGTGGGATGGAGAAGAAGGTTAAACTCTGGATCCCTGTGTAGATACAGTTGATAGCTCCAGTCTGCACTGAAAAAGGCTCATTTTCTTACTCCACTGCTCCAGTTGTACAACACCCTGGGCTGTGCCCTGGCACAGAAAGCCAAAAGCCTGGTCCTTTCCTTAACACTGCACCTCCTGGCCCTGCATGGAGCACAAGAGGGCTCCTGTCCTTCACAGGAGCTCAATGGCTTGACAGACAGGATTAAACCTCCACAGTTTAAGCCTCCTGTCATTGTTCAAGTGGCCACACAGGGGTGCCAGAGACTGTCCTCAGACATCCATAGCTCTGCCAGCCACCAAACCCAGCACAGGCAGCGCTGCTGCAGCCCTGACAACTGTCCCCTCAGGAAGGTGGAGAAAGGAGACACAGGGAGCTGTTGGATTGGAGCCAGAGGAGCCCCAGCGATGCTGGGAGGGCTGGAACCCTCTGCTGGGATAGACTGGGAGAGCTGGGGAGGTTCAGCCTGGAGAGGAGAAGGCTCCAGGGAGACCTTCTGGGGGCCTCTCAGGACTGGAAGGGACCTGGAAGAAAGATGGGGACAGAGTTTGGAGCAGAGCCTGTTGGGACAGGACAAGGGGGGATGGTTTGGAACTGCAAGAAGGAGATTGAGACTGGAGAGGAGGAGAAATTGTTGTTGCTGAGGGTGGGGAGAGCCTGGCCCAGGCTGGCCAGAGAGGTGGTGGCTGCCCCATCCCTGGCAGCATCCCAGGAGAGGTTGGCTGGGGCTCAGAGCACCCTGCTCTGGGTGCAGATGTCCCTGCTTCCTGCAGGGGGGCTGGACTGGATGAGCTTGAAAGTTCCCTTCCCACCGAAACTATTCAATGATCCTGGACTCTGCAGGCCTGTAAACTGTGTCAGTCAAACATACAATGCTGCTTGAACATCAGAGTTATGATCTGCTGTGAGTCTCTTCAACAGTCTCTCTTCCACAGAGCTGGATGGGGAGTACAAGCATTCCTTAATACAATCTCCAGTACTTTCAAGTCAGCCACACAATACTCCAGGAATAAGGAAAGAATAATGTTGAGTGTTTTTTTATCCAAGTTCTGACCCTTTGGGGTAACATTTTCCTGATATGTTATCAGAGTGCAGTAAGCATTTTTAGATAAAGAAGTCACACAGGGCTTAAATCAACTCATAAGGAGCCAACCATGGTTTTAAAATCTTCTAGTTGGAAAAGACCTTTCAGATAATCTAATCCAAGTGTTAACCCAGCAGTGCCAGGGCACCACTGCCCCATAGTCCTCAGCACCACAGCTCCAGGGCTTGGAAACCACTCCAGGGATCATGGAGACTCCAGCCCTGCCCTGGGCAGCCTGGGACAGCCCTGGACAACCCTGAAGAATTGTTTCTCATGTCCAACCTCAACCTCCCTTGATGCAACATGAGGCCATTACCTTTTTTCCTGTCACTAGTTCCTTGGGAGCAGAGCCTGAACCACTCTGTCTCCAGCCCCTTGTCAGGAGCTGTCAGAGCTAGAAGGTCTCCCCTGAGCCTCCTCTGCTCCAGGTCCCTCAGCTGCTCCTCCCCACACTCCTGCTCCAGACCCTTCCCCAGCTCCCTTGCCCTTCCCTGGCCACACTCCAGCCCCTCCAGGTCCTGCTGGGAGTGAGTGGCCCAAACCTGACCCCAGTATTCCAGGGGCAGCCTCCCCAGTGCTGAGCACAAGAGAAAACCCTGAGCCCCAAACATGTCTTCTGAGGAAGACCAGGATGTTATTTTTATCCTTCCAAGAGGATTTCCAGATCTCTCTCATCATGTCAACCAGTTCCTGCGATGAAGCTGGTTTTGAAGCATTACAGTTCTTCTCTGGACACCCCCCAGTTGCAACCACAGTGCGTGGAGAGATCCTGCAGGGTTCAGCATCCCAGAAGATGCTCTTCCTTCATCCAAATGACTCACTGGGTGCTCCAGGGGCTCTGCTGGCTCGTCTTCTTCTCCCCTTCCAACCTTCAGAGGAAGAAAACATTCCCTGGGACGCAGTTATGCAAATGACCTGTTTTAATGAGGGCTGGAGGTGCCCGGTGGCTGCTGCAGCGAGCCCAACGCGTGTTTGTGCAGAGCTGCTGCATAAAGCACCCTGCAAAGACAAGGGATGAGCCGAGTCAGCTGGAGGAGCTCAGGCCCCCCCGGGGGGAGAACAGCTGTAACAGCTGGATGAAGGCAGCGGGCTCGCTGGGAGGCAGAGACAAGGGCTGGTTTTGTAAGCTCAACGTGCACCCGCGAATCACAGAACTCCTGCCAGTACCTTGACCTCTGGAGTTAATGACAAGGCAGGATCTGCAGGCAATTAAACGAGGAGCCAGACTGAAAGAGCTGCCAACTTGCTCCAGTTTTGTCATAAGTCACATAACAACGTTACTTCGGGCTCTGCTCCCAGGGGGTTAAGAGCATCGTGTCTCCTCTTCCTCTTAGAAACACAACAACCCCCCCCATAAAAAAAAAATCCAACACACAGAGTTACATTTCTAACCTTCTGAAAAGATTGGGGAGAAGAGGAGCAGAAAATCCTGGAAAATATGAACCAAGCTGAACTTCCCAGTCCAAACCAGAAAAAGAAATTAAAAAAAAAAGAAAAAAATTCAGAAAAATACAAACCTCAGAAAGGAAAGGAGATGTGGAAGAGTTCATGGGGTGTGGGGGGAGCTGACTCACGGTATTTGAATGCTTGAGGTTGGCAGTGCTGCCTGTGGCATTTCTGCTGGAGTCCAGCTCATGAAACTCTGGAAGTTTTGCAAGATGCCGTTGGATGATTTTGAGACCAAAACTATTCTGCAGTCCAAAGAGCCCGCCCAGCCCTGCTCCAACTGTGGCTTGGGACATGGAGTTTTCCACCTCTTGTTGATGGGGTGGAAGGGTGACTGAAGGGAAATGTCCCTGCTGTTGCCCTTGTCCTCCAGCCATCAATGTAGACCCAGAGCAGGGTGCTGGAGAATGGTTTTGGCACCAGTGATGAACAGCCAGTTTCATAGCCCATGCTCCAAAGGCCATGTGGTCCTTTTAGGCACAGTATGACTTGGGGACAAACTCACAGAAAGCTTCTGTCATCCCCCCACCCAAGCACTTGTGGAACATCAGTGTAAACTCACTTTGTCATCTGATAGAGGAAGGATGGTGGGTTTCACATGGGTAGGAAGAGGAGTCCTCCTCTGCCTGGATCTCCCAAAGCAGGCAGTGCAGGAGGATGAAAATGAGATACGAACACCCCTGTGGGATGAGCTCCTCTATGTTGATGCTCAGGCACTAAACTCACTTGAAAAGCCTTGAACCATGTCTAAGTTGAAGACTGAGTGTTGATTGTCCCTGTGGAGTGGGCACTGAGGTGGCAGCTCCTCAAATTCTGGGGTCAGTTTTGGGCCCCTCACTCCCAGCAGGACCTGGAGGGTCTGGAGCAGGAGTGTGGGGAGGAGCAGCTGAGGGACCTGGGCTTGTGGAGCCTGGAGCAAAGGAGGCTCAGGGGAGACCTTCTGGAGGGGTTTCCAAACCCTGGAGCTATGGTGCTGAGGGCCATGGGTCAGTGGTGTCCTGGCAGTGCTGGGTGAACAGTTGGACTCAGTGACCTCAAAGGTCTTTTCAAACCAAAATTTTTTTATTTTTTTTAGAGTAAAATCATCTTCTGCTTTTTATCCTGGATCATAAACTGGCCTCTGCTGAGCAGAGCAACCTGCCTCTTTCCTTTCTGGCTCACATTATGCACCTCTTGTTTATTCCTTTCTCTTTTTGCTCCTCCTGGGTCTCCTCCTCCAATCTAGGGTTGCAATTAAAAGTCCAGTTCTCTTCTTTTTCCCATGGAGAGAGTTGCAGAAAGTCACCCCTGCCAGAGGGGGGATTTCAAACCTTCATCTGTGATGTGTCTCACCTCCAGTCCTTGGCCTTGCCTAAACTTTCCCAACCCTTTCTTGTGGCTGGGAGGAGAGTTCTTCGTAGGATGCATCATCAAGAGACTTGGGTAAATCTGGAATGCAGGTGCTGTTTCCAGCAGTGTGTGTTTCCCTGGAGCATTTGGCTGCCTCCTAATGGGAAAATTGTCTGCTAGGATGAATCCAAAGGCCCAAAGCTCTCAGCTCTTTGAAAAACATTATGCCTGAGTCTATCGTTTGAGGCAGGTAACGCAAAGTGGGTCTGGGTTTGGTTGGTTGTTTTGGTTTGGTGGTTTGGATATATTTATTTATTTATTTATTTATTTATTTATTTATTTATTTATTTGGGTAGAAAAATAACCAGAGGTACAAAGGTCCTGAGCTACACATGATGCCCACAGCAAAACCTTAGATATCTCCCAGGCTCTTTGTTTCTGCCACCCTTTCCCATTCCTTTCTGCTGCACCATGGAAAATCTGCAGGCAGCGGGAAAAGTGCTCACACCAGTGCCCACCAGTGTGACCTCGGTTACAACTGGAAACCACCCCCTTTGCTCATATCTTTTGAGAGACCTGGGGGTCCTGGTGGACAGGAGGATGACCATGAGCCAACAATGGGTCCTTGTGGCCAAGAAGGCCAATGGGTCCTGGGATGCATTAGGAGAACTGTGGCCAGCAGGTCCAGAGAGGTTCTCCTCCCCCTCTACTCTGCACTGGTGAGACCCCACCTCGAGTACTGTGTCCAGGGCTGGGCACCCCAGTTCAGAAAAGACAGAGATTTACTGGAGAGAGTCCAGCACAGGGCACCAAGATGCTGAAGGGAGTGGAGATCTCCCTGCTGAGGAGAGCCTGAGAGAGCTGGGGCTCTTTAGCCTGGAGAAGAGGAGACTGA
>VYZU01037898.1:26304-49175 GCA_013401355.1 Ceyx cyanopectus
GGTGAGTGTAGGGAGGATGGAGCCAGACTCTGCTCCGTGTCATCCAGTGACAGGACAAGAGGCAATGGGAGTCAGTTGGAGCACAAGAGGTTTAGGGGAAACACAAGGAAAAGCTTTTTCCATGTGAGGGTGCCAGAGCTCTGGAACAGGCTGCCCAGGGGGGTTGTGGAGTCTCCTGCTCTGGAGACATTCCAAACCCCCCTGGATCTGTTCCTGGGTGACTTGGTCTAGGTGCCCCTGCTCAGGTAGGGGGGTTGGACTAGATGATCTTCTAGGTCCCTTCCAACCCCTGACACTCTGTGATTCTGTGAAGCCTTTGCTGAGGCTGGCAGAGCAGCACCAACCTGCACACTCAGGGGTTGTCAGGAGAAATGTGCTGTGGTTGATAGCCGAGGAATCACAAGGCTGCAGGAGAGCAGCAGGTGTGGGATTGGACTGGGTGTCATGAACTAGAGTTGTCATCATCTGAACCTTGGGTGAAGGCTCACTGAGGAAATACTGGTCATCCCAGTGGCTGTCCAGGGATGTGCATGCTGTTTTTGAGGGAGTCTAATATGTTTGAGGGGACATTTCTGTGCTGAGGAAAGGCTGAGAGCCCTGGGGCTGTTCAGGTGGAGAAGAGCAGAAGCATAGAATGACAGAACCACAGAGTGGTGGGGTTGGAAGGGACCTCTGGAGATCATGGTGTCCAACCCCCCTGCCAGAGCAGCATCACCCAGGGCAGCCCACACAGGAACAGATCCAGCCAGATCTTGAAAGTCTCCAGAGAAGGAGACTCCACAACGTCTCTGGGCTGCCTGGGACAGCCTCTGGCACCTTCACAGTGAAGAAGTTTTTCCTCATTGAGGAGGAGCATTTTGTGTTCCAGCTTGTGACCATCATCTCTCATCCTATCCCAGGGCACCACTGGCAAGAGATTGGCCCCTTCTCCTTGACACCCACCCTTCAGATATTTGCAAACATCTGTGCATGCTTTTGCTGAGGTTACTGATGCCTTGCTGAGGTGAATGCCAGGATTAACCTCTCCTGTGCACATACCAAATCTTTTTTTTTGCCAATCGAGTGAAATATTTTGGCAGATTATTCCTCTTTCAGGAGTGTGAGATATGGGAGCAGCGAGCAGGGAAATTGTTGGCAGAGGTCTTCCCACTATTCTGATAATAGTTAAGAATTAAAACACCTCGGAATATCAGGACTCAAGGGAGGTGACACACAAAAGGACTGTCACCACCCCCTACAAAGGTCTGTACATCACTTTTTTATTGGTGATGAGAAAGACCAGCGTGATCCAGGTGATGTGGAGTTGTGCTGGTTGTGTTCACACCTGCTGTGTGTAACAGCACAGAGCATCTCCTTGGTGCTGGTCAGAAACCAGTGATGTTCAGTGTCAATTCAGACTTTTACACACTTCAACCAGCCTTGAGGAACCACCTCAAAGCTCAGGGTTTTCAGTTTCCATGCTGGTTTTGTGCCTTGGCCTTTTTCCCAGCAGTATTATCTCCAAACCCAAACCACTTAACACGTTATTAGTTTGTTCCTGGCTGTGTGGAATGAGCCACCAAGTCCTCCCAGACACCTGGCAATTGATACCTGTGCTCATCTTGCTCATCAGCTACCCATGTTCATCATTGGGTGCTTGAAGAATAGTGTGACCAACAGGTCAGAGGAGGTTCTCCTCCTCTAATCTGCCCTGGTGAGGCCACCTCTGGGGTGTTGTGTCCAGTTCTGGGATCCCCAGTTCAAGAGAGAGCAGGAGCTGCTGGAGAGAGTCCATTGGAGGCTGGGGAGATGCTGAGGGGCTGGAGCATCTGTGTGGCCAGGCCAGGCTGAGAGCCCTGAGGCTGTTGAGCTGGAGCAGAGCAGCCTGGGAGGGGAGCTGAGCAATGCTGAGCAATGCTGAGCAAGAGCTCAAGGGCTCTGGGGGGCAAGAGGATGGGGCCAGAGTCTGGGCAGTGATGCCAGGGCCAGGACGAGGGGCACTGGGCACAAAGTGAAACCCAGGAGGTTCTATCTGAGCAGGAGGAGCAAGTTCCTTGGTGTGAGGGTGTCAGAGGCTGTCTCAGGCTGCCCAGAGATGTTCTGAAGTCTCCTTGTCTGGAGAGATTCCAACCCACCTGTACACTGACATGTTGGATCTCCTGCTCTGGGTGCCCCTCCTGGAGCAAGGGGGTGGCACCAGATGATCTCCAGAGGTTCCTTCCAACACCCACCATGCTGGGATTCCATGATCTGGTTGGTGCTATCAACTGGCTGGTTTTATCTGGTCACACTTTTCATCAGCATCCAACAAAGGACTTGCAGAGCTGTTTGTGCAGCACAGGACAGATCCCTGGCTGAGATCTGCTTGCACTGAGGTAATGCTTCATCCACCTGCAGTGAAGCAGGACTAAGAAAGTGACACCAGAGATAACGTGCTTTACAATGAGTCATTAATAAAGAGAAAAGTGCTCAGAGGTGACAAAGTTCCTATTAAGCTGATACAGCATTAGGCCTGTTTAGTTAAGTTTAAGAGATAATTGCTATAGTGACACGATCACATTTCTGAAGTGCAGAAAACAATAGTTCATTTTTTGCATATGTTAAAGACGTTGCTCTTGGAGAAGAGAAAGGAGGAAGGGAAGAATGAATATCAGCTTGAGGAAATGAAGGAGCATGCATCGCTGATCTAAAAATGAGGATTTTAGCTTGGAGCTCATTTAAAAATAGAAATAGAAAAAAAAAAAAAAAAGAAAAAAAAAATCCAGATATTTTCTCAGCCCAAAGTTGTGCTCCCTGTGCCTGCTGCAGCCAGCCCTGCTTGGCAGTGGTTTGGCACCTCTGCTGCAGAGGTAACTCTCCAGAGCATGTTACCAGGCGTTGGAAACCTCCAAGGTCTCACCTGATAGACCAGGCATCCAGCTAATGCCTAGAAATTACTTTGAAGGACTTTTTCACAAGAGCTTAAACTGATTGAAGGGGTTGCTGCTGTGGTCCCGCCCTTGGCAATGGTTGTGGTTGGAAGGGACCTCCGGGGATCATCTGGTGCCACCCCCCTGCTCCAGCAGAGTCACCCAGAGCAGGGGGCCCAGCACCCCAGTGGCCAGCTGGGGTTGGCATCTCTCCAGAGAAGGAGACTCCACAACCTCTCTGGGCAGCCTGGGACACCCTCTGATACCCTCAAAGTAAAGATGAGATGTCAGGTAGTGAGTCAGAAACTAAATTGCTTCAAATAAAGAAGAATCACTGAAACATCAGACATCATGGAAGAGTTTAGGTTGGAAAGGACCTCAAAGATCACCCTGCTGCCATGGACACTTACCACTAGCCCAGGTTGCTCAAAGCCTCTGTCCAACCTGGTCTTGAACACTTCCAGAGATCCACAACTTCCCCGGGCAACCTGATCCAATGTTCTACCACCCTGACAGTGAAGAGCTTCTTCCTCACATCTGATCTAAATCCACCCTCTTTCAGATCAAAACCATCACCCCTCATCACACCACTACACTCCTCTTTCCTGTAGGCCCCCTTTAGGCACCGGACAGCCACTGTAAGGTCTCCCTTAGGGTCCTTACACCAGGGCAGCCCCCCAGACACTGGTTGTTCAGGCCAGATGCTTAGGTCTGCCCAACTCTCAGGTCTGCCCAACCCTTAGGTCTGCCCAACTCTTTGGTCTGCCCAACTCAACCCCATTCTGTCCCTCCTAAGCCATCTCACGCACCCCTTGGCTTCGGGTGACCCAGATATTTCCCTCGTCTGAAGAAGGGTCTGTGCTCCTGAGAGCTTGTCTAGTTTTTCTGACTCTACCAGTCACAGATAACATCTCTCCACGCACACCGCTGACTTCAAGGAGACCTCGCATGTAGCTGGTCCTGCCCGAGATAACCTGTCACTCCTCCAGCTTGGTGCTTATCTGTGGGAACAGGGTGTGCGCCGCGGGAGCCTCGGCTGGGTCCCTGGGTTTCCCTCCCTCTTCTGCACCTGAATGAGCTTATTGTTTGTGCGTCTTTGTCTGTTGGAGGGGAAGAAGGAGGCCTCGGAATGAATTGGGTCAAACGGGTTTTTCAGCTGCATGCAGGTTAGGAGAGGCCACAAGAAAAGAACCACAGGCCTTTGAAGTCGGGCTGCTCCTTTTCTCTTTCACGGGCTGTTTTTTCTTTTTAATGCTGACAGTGAGTGATACTTTCTCGGATGGAGATCACAAGAACAAAGGCCTCTCCAAGCACACCACTATCTAAGGGCTCGCGTTGCAACGACAGAGCACTGATGGAAGGCCAGGAGGCAGCTCCAGCTAAGTCATGTTTGTAATGATGGCAAAACTTTTCCTCCAGGGCCTGCTAAAAAAAATATGCAGGGGAAAAAAAAAAACGAAAAAAAAAAACCAACAAAAAACAGTTTCTATCCATTCCTAAGAAAGGAATCTGCAAATAATATATATTAGCAGCTAGGAAGGAAATGATTTAACTGTTCTGACCAAGTTGGGCTGGTGACATGCCTTCTACTCCCCAGACATCAGCTTTGTGGTTGAGAACCAGAGGAGGAACCTCTGAGCTTCTGCATTTACACTTCACCTCATCACCACCAGCTGGATGTCTGGACCTAAAGCTGCTGCTCAAGAGGATGGAGACAAAGTCAATCCACTCCCTGCCAAAGACAGAATGACATGGAACAGAACGGGCACTACCAGTGATGAGTCCTTCTGCCAAAGCACATGTGGTTGTGCAGCTGTTGACCCAGAAGACACCTTGCTTCCTCACTTTTCTGTCTCAGGGGGATATTCTGCTGGGATCTGAGTAAGGGAAACATAAATTTGCCTTTTAGTTTTATCACTCATATTGATATCCAGGTGGCAGGTACATTCAAAATATTTGGCCATGGAGATGACATTCAACCCATTAAAAGACTCAGGGCCTGAGATCCACAACTGAGATGTGTGGTCTCCAGGCTTTACTGATCCCCAGGGAAGTGACACCAACGAGGCTGCTGTTGACATGGAAATTCCACAGTCAACTCCCCTTCTTAATCTTGGATTAAATTCTTGTTGCATTTGGGTATAGAGAAGATCCTTAGGATCTTCTGTGGAGTTACAAGCAGTTTTCTGTTTAACTTACTCTTCAGAGCAAGGACTGGGTCTTCTTCTTCTGGATAAATGCCTAAGCAATGAGCTGTAAACTCACATGTTCTCTCTGTCTCTCTCTCTCCGCCAGGTAATTATTTTATACAAAACAGAGAAAGAAGCTGAACAAGCCCCACTCCAGAATAACTCGCCGGGTGGCTCATTTCAAAGCTAGGAAGGGGTCTTCAAGGTCTCCTCAAGCACTTCCAGATGGGTGCACTAATCCATGAGTGAAGGGGCACAGCTTCCCCATGGCACTATTTTACAAGGAAGGATCAGCTTCTACATCAACCTGCAGGAGATGGTCTAGCACAGACTCCTCAGAGGAAGACTGCAACACCTTGCTGCCTGGTAGTCACCTGCTCCCCATGGTCTCATTACCCCCAAGCAACAGCCATGTGATCAGCTAAAAACGCATCCAGACATGGTCTCAGGGTGAGATTTCTACAGTGATTTCATTCAATTGTTTCACAGGCTCATAGAATCACAGACTGGTTTGGGTGGGAAGGTCCAACCCCCCTGCAGGGAGCAGGGTATCTGCAGCCAGAGCAGGGTGCTCAGAGCCCCAGCCAACCTCCCCTGGGATGCTGCCAGGGGTGGGGCAGCCACCACCTCTCTGGGCAGCCTGGGCCAGCCTCTCCCCACCCTCAGCACCAACCATTTCTCCTCCTCTCCAGTCTCAATCTCCCTCTTGCAGTTCCAAACCATCCCCCCCTTGGCCTGTCCCTGCTCCAAACTCTGTCCCCATCTTTCTCCCAGGCCCCTTGGAGTCTTGAGAGGCCCCCAAAGGTCTCCCCAGGACCTTAATTTAGATTCACCCACTCTCTTAGCTACAAATGCTCAAGCCTGGACTAAGACAAAGCTGGGCTAATCTCTGACGCTCTTCTTCTGGTGGTGTCTATAGATGTAGCTCAGCTTCACCCACACAGACCATCTCACTCCTGACTGAGGGTCTCCTACAGATGTGGTGCAGAGATGCTGTCCTCTCTTCTAAAGCATTTTAATGCATGCAAATGAGGCTCTGCAGTTGTATCTTGACACAGGCTGAAGAGCTGGCATCACAAAAGTAGGTTTTCTTCCAAACTGCCACTTGGGCCTCCCTACGGACATTTTGGAAATGCCAGGACTCCTCCATAGGGTTTTTAAAGAGCCTTTCTGGGTTGGAGAACAGAAACTGCAGAAAGGTTAACATCAAAATAGCTTCTGGAGAGGGAACATCTATAGGGGACTCGCATCCCGGGGTTCAGTGTCACCGACTCTGTGCAGCTGTCCTAAGGCTGATGTAAAAGTCAGTATTATGAAAAGGTCAAAAAGGCAATTAAAGAGACAAAAGACCGGCCCCTGCCAGTGCTGAGCCAAAACATTTGCCTGTAAGATTGTATTTCCTCGAGGTTTATTAACCATTAAGTGTTTTTAGGGACGGGATCATAAAGATAATGAAGGGAGAGACGAGTATAGTCAGGATTCCTTGGCAAATGGGTCCCATAGGGTTAGATGAGTGTTTGAAAAACAAAATGCTTTCTTAACGATTTTTATGACAACAGGAGACCCCCTGAGCTCGTCCCTGGCAGCTCCATCTCTGCTTTAACTGGTGGGTGAAGGCAATAACCAGCTGGGATAAGGGAAAGCCGAGCGAAGCAGCCGTGCCGAACCTGGATGATCCATGAGGAATTTCTCCCTTGCAGCAAAAACAGCTTCAAAAGATTTCTGCTATCCCAAATCCAACGGCTCTCTGTGACAGCCTGTGCTCCTCAGGCACCCTGGCTCTGAAGCAGGCCAGTGAATGGATCCAGGAAAAAGATAAAAAGTGATGGGCTTTGGGGACAAGAAAAGTTTCTGTCAAATTACCTACATCTTCAAATGCAGTCATGTGTGAGAACATTGTTGCTAATCTTGTTTTGCAGTGGGAATGCTTTTAAATCGTTGTTAATTTTTCCACTAGGGTATAGAGTAGTAACTATTAAACTAACAAAGAATCCCATCATGGTGAGGGTTGGAAGGGAGCTCTGGGGATCATCTGGTGCCACCCCCCTGCTCCAGCAGGGGCACCCAGAGCAGGGGGCCCAGCATCCCAGTGGCCAGCTGGGGTTGGGATCTCTCCAGAGAAGGAGACTCCACAACCTCTCTGGGCAGCCTGCGACAGCCTCTGACACCCTCACACCAAGGAACTTGCTCCTCTTGCCTGCCACTTGGTGCCCAGTGCCCCTTGGCCTGGCCCTGGCACCACTGCCCGGACTCTGGCCCCATCTTCTTGCCCCCCAGGGCCCTTGAGCTCTTGCTCAACATTGCTCAGCTCCCCTCTCAGCCTGCTCTGCTCCAGCTCAGCATCCCCAGGGCTCTCAGCCTGGCCTGGACACACAGATGCTCCAGACCCTCAGCATCTCCCCAGCCTGCAATGGACTCTCTCCAGCAGCTCCTGCTCTCTATTGAACTGGGGATCCCAGAACTGGACACAACACTCCAGAGTTGGCCTCACCAGGGCAGATTAGAGGGGGAGGACAACCTCCTTAGACCTGCTGGTTTCACTTTTCCTGTGTATGCTGATATATGCTGATGATTCCAAAGAATTTTGGTTAGCAGGGGGATATGAATTGAAGAAGAGATTGTGGGATATTGATCAGAAGTAACACACAGGATAAAACCAGGCCAGAAATCACAGCTAAGCTTGTCTTGGGTGTAGGGTATGGACAGCTGAAGAGCTGAGGTCCCACCCAGCTCTTTATTTTGCTATGACTCTAGGACAGAAATGCATTTTTAGGTCACCATGTAAATGAATACCCATTTCCCCCCGAGTTTTAAAACATAGATGTTTTACATTATAGAACAATGGCCGTTGCACATGTATTTAGTCATTTGTACCAATTCACAGACTTTAATGGAATTTTACTAAAATGCAGTGGAGAAATGAATTATTAATGAGTTCATTCAGAATTATTCTCATGGACCTCAGACCCACGCCCCAGCAAGCAGTTTGTAAGAGGGCCACCCTGTTTTTGAAGGATGGGAGAGTCAAACCGCTTGGACATGGGTTTCTCCCAGCCAGAGCTTTCAGGGATGAAACCTAAATGTGTTGGACAAATAAAAAGGGAAAAGTCGATTTATTTAAAACCAACTTAAACGAAGAAAGTCCCGTTGTCAGTGACCTGATTTGACAGATGGGAGTGGTGACCAGAAACAAGATTTTTAGAACTGGTGGATTTTCACACCTCATTTTTTTATTACTGGAGGATTAAAACACGCTTTGTTTCTTATTTCAAATGCCAATTTTCTTCTGAGTCCTGGATGAAGAAGTCATTGAGCTGAGCTAGGCAAGCAAATGGAAATGAAGTAAATAGAATCCTAGAACCATAGACTTGTTCTAGTTAGAAAAGGCCTTTAAGATCAAGTCCAACTATTAACCCAAGTTAACCACTCCTAACTAGACCCTCCCTGCCTGGGAGAAGAGATGAATCCCACTTGTCTCCAGCCTCCTGTCAGGAGCTGTCAGAGCCAGAAGGTCTCCCCTGAGCCTCCTTTGCTCCAGCTCCCTCAGCTGCTCCTCCCCACACTCCTGCTCCAGACCCTTCCCTGGCCACGCTCCAGCCCCTCCAGGTCCTGCTGGGAGTGAGGGGCCCAAAACTGACCCCAGGATTCTAGGGGCGACCTCCCCAGTGCCCAGTGCAGGGGGACAATCCCTGCTCTGGTGTCCCTGCATCTGTGGCAAAGTTGGCTTCTGTAGTAAATTACCTTAGTTCTTCAAGAATCCAGGGTTTCCCGTGCTTCACCTTGACTCTGACTGCTCCACTGATGTGGAATCATTTGCAAATTTGGTCATTAGGGAAGCTTAATGGAGTGTAATAACCTTTGGACTTTCAACAAGTTGTAATCCTTTATTTTTAAAGGTGTAAGCAATTTAAATACAAAAACCTGCTCTAAGTAAAAATCATTAAGAGAGATTCTTTTTGTTCTCCTTCCTGTTGGCTCACTGCATCTCCAGCAAGGGATCTCACTGTCCAGGGGGAAAACTGAGGCTTATTCTTCTACCTGATCCAGATCTTCATGCAAATATCTACCCCGGGAGTAGACAGAAGAAAGAAATAATTTATGCTGAGAGTGGTGAGGCCCTAGCATGGGTCGTCCAGGTGGTGGCTGCCCCATCCCTGGCATCATGTCAAGGGAGGTTGGATGGGGCTTTGAGAAACCTGCTCTAGTTGCAGATGGCCCTGGACCCTGCAGGGGTTGCACTAGATGACCTTGGAAGGTGCCTTCCCACTCAAACCATTCTATGAGGATAGCTACCACCTTTCCATGGTGCACTCATCCAGACAGTCTGGATGAAGGGAGAGCCCAGGAAAGTCATTGCTGCACAAATGGCATATCTTGGGGTAATCTGAGTGCAGCACAAACTTCAGGAATTCCACTCAGTTGCTTAAAGGTAAGTCTCCAATGCATTGTGAGATGCTCTGGGTACTGAGATGGAGCCCAGTGAGCATGACAGGGCTTACAAACACATGTCATGGAGTGGTGGATGAAGACAAGGCCAGAGATAGCCTCAAACATCTCAGCTAACACAGGCCTCCTGTGTTAAGCAACTCTGAGGCTCATGGGCATGAGCTACATTCCTCTCCAGTAAGGAGAGGAGCCTTGCAGGTCATGGGACTCCAGTTGCTATACCTGTTACAGTTCATTCTTCCCCTGGCAGGGCAAACTGTCATGAAAGCTGAAGGACTTCTGGGCAAAGCAGCTGAATGAAGCCAACAGAGAATCCCCCCTCCACAGTGTCTCTCAGTTACAGGAGACCTCTCCTGATTTCTGACTCATCCACCACCCAGACCCAGAGGTGGGGATGCATCCAGGGCAGCAGGAGCTGGTCAGGGTGTAAGGCTGAGGTTTTTTTGTGCTCTGATTGCTCCCAGATACCATGTGATCCATGAATACTTGTCATGGTGGGGGAACACGGGCGAGGAACACGGGTTTGTGTTTGCAAAGCTCGGAGCACGGAGATTGATCCTGGACTCTGCCTTCCTCCCCTTCCCATTGAGGAGATGCCATTCCATCAACTCAGGATACTTCATTAAACCCACGGACCCCCTCCTGCTTCTCTACCCCCTTCTGCCCCCCACATCTGCATTCCCTGGTGGCACCTGCTAATGTCAGCTTTCTCTCCACGCTAACCAGCCCATCCAAGGGACCTGGCACCCATCCCTTTGCGTGGATGAGCTTGAGCGGGACCTCTTGGCAGAGCTGTGCCAAAGCTCTTTTTTTTCTCCCGCAGGCAAAATCCGCGTTCCCAAAGTACTCTGCAGCCAGTTTCCCCCTGGCCCGGAGCCTGGGAACAAGAGACTATTGCTAAACTCAGACAGCCTCTTGAACCGGGGCTGCTGCTGCTGCTGCTGCTGCTCCGCGCCGTTTCCCCGCCCCGAGGCAGGTTGTGTCAACGCCTCCCTCCTTCACATCCCTTCCCTCCGCTGGATGGCAAAAGGGCGTTTTTTTGGCATCTGGTTTGCAGCGTTCTGAAGGAGGATGGAGGTTCTTGCCAGGACAAGATGCTATCTACACTCAAGTCCACGGGGCACGCTGTGGGGCCGTGTCCAGACACCCAGCTCAAGCTTCAGATGGGAAACGCTTCCATGGACAACCCACCCCTGCCCGGATCAGTCAGCCCATCTCCGTGGCTTGCCAGCTGGAAGTCCCCTAGACGTGCTCCTGAGGCAGAGCTGCTTTCCCTCAGAACTTGCCTCTGGGATGAGGGCACGGCAAGCAAATTCTGCATCTCTTCCCTGTAGCTTCCATGAGAAGGAACTGGCCCTGCATGGGAAGTTTGCTCAGCTCAGGAGGTGACCGGATGTTGAGGGCACCTAACCCTTCTCTGGTTGGATGGTCACACCAAGGGGGTAGTGGACAATGTCTCGATGTCCAGATGGAGGTCAGTGACAAATGTTGTCCCTCATGGGTCTGCACTGGGACCAGTGCTGTTCAGTGTCTTCATCAACCTTCAGAATGTTTGCCTGTGACACTGAGCTGAGTGGGGTGGTCAACACACCTGAGGGATGGGATCCATCCAGAGTGAGCTGGACAAGCTGGAGAATGAAGTCTGTGTGACCTCCTGAGGTTCAACATGGCCAAGTGCAAGGTGCTGCCTCTGGAGCAACCCCTGAAATCAACCCAGGCTGGAGGTGCAGGGTAGAGAGAGCCCTGGGGAGAAGGACTTGGGGGGGCTGGGAGTGAGGAGCTGGAGAGGAGCCAGCCCCTGCACTGGCACCCAGCAGCCACTGGCACCCTGGGCTGCACCTCCAGCAGCCTGGGCAGCAGAGACAGGAGGGATCCTGCCCCTCTGCTCCCAGGGCTCTGGGGAGAACCCCCTGCAGTGATGGGCTCAGATCTGGAGGCCTCATCACAGCAGAGACAGGGAGCTGTTGGAGCAGGGCCAGGGGAGCCCCAGTAGTTCTAGGAGGACTGGAACCCTCTGCTGGGAGGCCAGGCTGGGAGAGCTGGGGGGGTTCAGCTTGGAGAGGAGAAGACTCCAGGGCCACCTTCTGGGAGCCTCTCAGGACTTAAAGGAGCCTGTCAGAAAGATGGGGACAGAGTTTGGAGAAGGGTCTGTTGGGACAGGACAAGGGGGGATGGTTTGGAACTAAAAGAGGGAGATGAGACTGGAGAGGAAGAGAAATGGTTGGTGCTGAGGGTGGGGAGAGCCTGGCCCAGGCTGGCCAGAGAGGTGGTGGCTGCCCCATCCCTGGCACCATCCCAGGGGAGGTTGGATGGGGCTCTGAGCACCCTGCTCTGGCTCCAGATTCCCTGCTCCCTGCAGGGGGGTTGCACTGGATGACTTTGAAAGGTCCCTTCCAACCAAAACTCTGATTCTATGATTTCCATTCCTTCCACCAAGGGGAGGCTTTTCTGGAGGAGCATCATGTCTGGTCCTGTAGCTCTAACAGCAGCTTCTTCATCATTACTCTTTCTAGGCCAGCTTGTGTTTTCCCTTTGATAAATCGATCTCCAACACAAGCCACCCATTTCTGTCTCCATCCCAACACCTACAGTCCCTCCTGAACCCCTGTGCTCTCCCCAGCTTTCCTCCCTTCCCCAGCTCTCATTCCCAGTGCTGGAATCAGGTATTTCATACTCAAGCCCTGGGCTGGAGTGTGCTTGCTGCAGATAGTCCTCGGAGAACAGAGCTGTTAATCTGTGACCAGATCTGTTGAGCACATGCAAACCATGATTTGCAGAGCTTATAACTAATTCAGAATTAAACAAACTTTCCTGGAAATGGCAAACAGCATTTTTAAAAAATTATTATTATTTTTTGACAGCAGGACCAAATTTCATGCTCTTTCTTCAGGACGTGGAAGCTTTTCTCTCTTAGTTTCATGGAATTATTTATTTTCAAGTTCTGGGCAAAACACTGTGCTTTCCCTTCATTCTTGGAAATGGTCAAAATAGTTGGGATGAAAGTTTCCAGAGAACTTTCAGCCTAAGGCAGACATCTGGCATGGAAAAAATAAATTTTGCCCAAACAACTAAAGAGTTTGATGAAACTATAAGATGAATTACCAGTGCCTTAAATGCTGGGCTGGTACCTCTGGCTGTGCTGAGGAGTTGCACTGGATGTGGGCAATGTTCTGCAAAGATGATGAAGATTGAGGGTCTTCTGCTCTAGGAAGAGGTAAGTGTAGCCAGGAGAGGGAGGGCAGCTCCTTCTTCTCACCCTGCAGCACAGCCAAACACACCAGCTCTCTGTCTGAAAGCTGTGGAAAGGTTGTGAAGCAGGCCCTGTGCTGTGGTCAGTCTTACCCAGTGAGAATGAAGAAGAAAATGATCAAGAGTCATGGTATCCTGATGTCAGGTCTCACAAACAGCCTACCCATGGTGCCAGGTTATTTCAACATAGGGTATTTTTTTTCTGAAAGCCAAAAGAGAAGGTGAAAATTGATATTGAAAGAGGTCTGATGTGCTGGAACTCAGGAGCTTGGGTCTGAACACAAGGAAGGATGCTAAAGAGGGCATGGAACACAGCACATCTGTTCCACCTCCTTGTAGCACCAACAGAAGATGGAAGAGCAGGCCCACTGTGGGCAGCAGGTGGAGGGAGGGGATTCTACCCCAATGCTCTGGGGAGACCCCCCTGCAGGGCTGGGCCCAGCTCTGGAGGTCTCAGCAGAGACACAGGGAGCTGTTGGAGCAGGGCCAGAGGAGCCCCAGCAATGTTGGGAGGGCTGGAACCCTCTGCTGGGATAGACTGGGAGAGCTGGGGGGGTTCAGCCTGGAGAGGAGAAGGTTCCAAGGAGACCTTCTGGGGACCAATCAGGACTGGAAGGGTCCTGTCAGAAAGATGGGGACAGAGTTTGGAGCAGGGACAGGCCAAGGGGGGATGGTTTGGAACTGCAAGAGGGAGACTGAGACTGGAGAGGAGGAGAAATGGTTGGTGCTGAGGGTGGGGAGAGGCTGGCCCAGGCTGCTCAGAGAGGTGGTGGCTGCCCCATCCCTGGCAGCATCCCAGGGGAGGTTGGCTGGGGCTCTGAGCACCCTGCTCTGGCTCCAGATTCCCTGCTCCCTGCAGGGGGATTGCACTGGATAACCTGGAAAGGTCCCTTCCCACCCAGAACATCCTAAGATTCTACAATCTTAAATGGCCACTTGACAGGGAAGAATTCAATCTGCAAAGATCCTGACCTGAACAAGGACACTAGAGAGGAGTGGCTGGCTCAGGAGTGGCTGGCTCAGAAGAACTGGCTGGCTCAGGAGAATCAGATCCCCATGCCATGGTTCCCAACCTGAGCAGCTCTACGTGAACACTGGGCTCAACCTCATTTTCAGTGACCACCTCAGTGAGGTCAGAAGTCCAACAGCTTCTTTTTTGCTCCAGGTGGGATGTAGAGGGGAACATGCAGGGGACCTACCTGCATCCAAGCAACACTGCAACCATCATGTGCTCCAGATGTGTTGTATTCACTCAGGGATCAGGCCAAACCTGAAAACACACCATTGAATGTGACTGAGTTATTGTAATACAAGTTATGACCCTCGAGCTGGGCTGATAAATTGCTCCTGTGTGTGCTCGTGCCCTGTCCACGTGGCAAAGGAAACTGTGTCAGCCAAACCCACCACGAATGTGGTTTAAACCACAGGTTTTACTTCACAACCCCAGCTCGTGAAGAGCTCACACAGCAGCTCCAAGGCAGGTTGGTAACTCAGGCTGCTGGGGTAACAGTCAACGAGAGATGCCTGGGCTGATGTGCTTTATCTCACCACTTGAGTCGCCTTCCAGTGCACACCAGGAAAGCAGCAGACCAGTGGCTGAGAGGTGGGGCTGTTAACCCATTAAACCACCATATTTCAGTTGCACTGGTTCAGGAAACTGAAGCCATTGAGCCTCGAGAGGCAGAAGCAGGGAAATTTTGCAAGCGCTGGACCAGCCACAAGAGGGGGATCACAGTGAATGCAAGAGATGCTGAAAACTGTCTGGAAAACACACCGGAGCCTCAGGCTTCGGGGGCATGGATCTCCCTGCTCTGGCTGCTCCATCAACCTGTCACAAAACAGTTGCCCTAACAACACACCTGATACTTCGCTTAAAGTTATGGGCAAAGGAGATCTACACTTTTTCCATGGGAAAACTGAGAACACCTCTTTGTGCTGAGTAATATACAGCCTTTAAAAAATATGTATTCTATAGGATTCTAGAATCACAGAGGCATAGAATAATTTCGGTTGGAAGAGACCTTGAAGATCATCAACTCCAACCATGAACCAACCCAGCAGTGCCAGGGCACCACTGCCCCATGGCCCTCAGCACCACAGCTCCAGGGCTTGGAAACCCCTCCAGGGATCCTGGGGACTCCAGCCTTGCCCTGGGCAGCCTGGCACAGCCCTGGACAACCCTTGCCATGGAGACATTGCTCCTCAGCTCCAACCTCAACCTCCCCTGGGGCAACTTGAGGCTGGTTCCTCTATGTCCAGTTGCTTGTTCCTTGGGAGCAGAGTCTGAATCCCCCTGTCTCCAGCCTCCTGTGAGGAGCTGTCAGAGCCAGAAGGTCTCTCCTGAGCCTCCTTTGCTCCAGGCTCCACAAGCCCAGGTCCCTCAGCTGCTCCTCCCCACACTCCTGCTCCAGACCCATCCCCAGCTCCCTTGCCCTTCTCTGGCCACACTCCAGCCCCTCCAGGTCCTTCTGGGAGTGAGGGGCCCAAAACTGACCCCAGGATTCCAGGGGCAGCCTCCAAAGCTCAGTCAATGGGGGATGATCCCTACCTTAGTCCTGCTGGACACGCTAGGTCTTTTATATTCGCCAAAGCACACACATGCTTGCCTAGGATAACTCTCAGGTTTTAGAGTCCAGAGCAGAAAATGTGCTTTATTCTCTTATCCTGTGGCTTTTATCACTGACCTACAGTTGAACCCCATGAGTATCACATATGTGACCACACAGACCCGGCCGTTACAGCAGGGAGGACAGACTCCTAGGGCTGGAGCTATCAAATCATCACCGTTATCTGTCATGTGTATAGGGAGATGCTGCCCAGCCAAGCAGGATCTGGTTTTACTCCCTTCTCGAAGGGATGGCCCACAGACACACTAGTCATGGCAACTGTCATCTTGGGTGCGATCAGCCAGGTTTTTAATTGGCTTGCAGATGTTGTGCCCTGGCCATATGTATTATTTTCACTTAAGTTTGTGTCAGCAGGAAGAGGACTCTGCTAAATTTATCCCCTGTGCTCAAGAGTAACTGCACAGGCCTTGAAGGGTATTTTTAATAGGAGGTAAACCTCATCCACAGACAGCCTCTCATTTCAGGCCTACAAATGAGACATTTTCCAGTCCAGTTTAACTCCAACCCGGCCCCTTCCTTCCACAAGCCCCAAATGACTGTTTTCTCCTGATTCTTTGGTCATTGTGTAAGTGTGATATTCCCTGGCAGAGCCTACAAAAGAGCTGGGGAGGAACACGGTTCCTGCCTATTTGGCTCCTTTTAGGGTTAAAGCCAGGATGGGTTTTGTGCCTAAAGCAACATCCTTCACGCAAATGCCAGTGTAACATAAATTGTGCCGGGCTCTGAGGAGAAGCAAATGTCAAAAATTAAGTTATTCTTCTGCTTGACTCACAAATCCAAGTAGCATGCAAATAAAGAGGAGCCATCTGTTCAGTCCCTGGGCCATTTCAAGTCAAGCATCCAGCGCCAGCTTCAGCTCCCAGTTACATCAGGTCAGTGCTGCTTGGCTGGACTCCACGGGGTGTGCTCAGCCTTGCCCAGGACTGCCTGTCACGGCACAAGTGTCCGTAACCCTTCACGTTCCTCTTGAGCTCAGCTGGCATGGTGTTGCTGAAGACACCAGCTCACACTCAGGATTCGAGGTTTCCCAACTTCCAGGCGGGTTCACAAGCAGGTTTTCAGGGTTTCTCCTGTTTTGGTTGCTTCACTGTATGTATCAGGCTGGGTGTCTTCTGGCCCTGTGAAGCCTTGATGAAGCAGCGGGGTAGTTAATAGAATCACAGAATCTCAGCATGGTGGGGGTTGGAAGGGAGCTCTGGGGATCTGGTGCCACCTCCCTGCTCCAACAGGGGCACCCAGAGCAGGGGGACCAAGGTACCAGTGGCCAAGTGGGGTTGGAACCCTCCAGAGAAGGAGACTTCAGCCTGGGACAGGGTCTGACACCCTCACATCAAAGAACTTTCTCCTCCTGGTCAGACAGAACCTCCTGGGTTCCAGTTGGTGCCCAGTGCCCCTTGGCCTGGCCCTGGCACCACTGCCCAGACTCTGGCCCCATCCTCTTGTCTCCCACCCTTTAGCTATTGATTAGCATTGAGTTGCTGCACTGATCTGAAGTCATATTTGTCACTGGCTTTTGTGAAGCCTTCACTACTCCCACGAGCCTTCCTGCATCTCCAAGAACACTCTATTATCAGTATTTAAGCACCCTTTGAACAGCACACTGAAAAGACAGACCTGATGGGCTAAACGTTGTTGGAGGAAGAGAAGATACGACCTCCCTGAGAGAGAAGACAAAGTGGAAGGAGACCTGACCATACTGCAGACTGGTGCAGAGAAGCTGGTCATGATGCAATCCTTAAGCATTAGCTTGAGAGAATCATCATACCAGGGGCAATTCTCCCCCAGCAAAGCCTTGCTGTCCATGTCCTGAATCCACTGTGCTGGGTCACAGAATCCCAGAATGGGATGGGCTGGATGGGGCCTCTCTAGGTCATCTCATCCAAATCCCTTGCAGGGAGCAGGGAATCTGCAGCCAGAGCAGGGTGCTCAGAGCCCCAGCCAACCTCCCCTGGGATGGTGCCAGGGATGGGGCAGCCACCACCTCTCTGGGCAGCCTGGGCCAAGGTCTCACCACCTTCACCGTGAAATGAACCAGGGTTTTCCTCTCCGTGCTGCTGACTGATTTCTGCAGGTAGACTGATCTGAATCACAGTCATTACTTCATGCAGGTTGGACCTGGTCCAGACTGAGAGTTGTCTCGATCCTGGCAAGAGACCCACATGTGCTTTGGTTCCATCCCTCAAAAGTCTGGCCTTTGGGATTTCCCTAAACAGGGCCTTGAAGGCTTCCAGAGCTGGGATGGAGAATAGACTCAGACATGCTGAAGCAACCATGAGACTCTTGCTGAGAGGTATCACCAGGAGCTAACCGGAGAGCTTTTGCACTGTGAGTCACTTGCTGAGCTCCATCTCATGGCATATTAAGCAGTCTGAATCAAAGACAGAAAATGCAGGGCATGTCTAGCCCAACAAAAACACCATCAGCCACTTTACTTTTGAAGTAATGATTTGCTATTGATTATATGAATGAAGATGAGGTAGCTCCCTACCTCTCCTGTCAATCTCAAACATGACAAGCAAACTCCAAAGCTGAGCCCTCTCTAACAGACACGACTTAAATGTTATTAGGAGGGGATAAACTTAAACTCAACATAACAGAAATCGCTGTGCAGTTGTCTGAGAGAACTTCAGTTGATCAAAGCCTTGAATCCAGTTGGTGGCTGGTCACAAGTGGTGTCAGTACTGGGACCTGCTCTCTTTAATATCTTCACAATGATCTGGATGAGGGGATCAAGACACCTTCAGTGAGTTGGCAGATGACACCAGGTTGGGCAGGAATGTTGCTCTTCTTGAGAGTAGGGAGGTTTTACAGAGGGGTGTGACCAAGCCAGATCAATGGGCCAAGACCAAGACCAAGGGCCAGGTCCTGCACTTAGGTCACAACAACCCCCTGCAACACTTCAGGCTTGAGGAAGAGTTATTGGAAAGTGCCCAGTGGAAAAAAAGACATGGGGGTGTTGGTCAGCAGGAGGCTGAAGATGAGCCAGTGTGTGCCCAGGTGGCCAAGAATGCCACCAGCATAGTTTAGTGGTGACTTGCCAGTCCTGGGTTAATGATTGAACTTGATGATCTTAAAGGTCTCTTCCACCCAAAATGATCCCATGTTTCTGTTTCTGGTGGGGGACACTGGCACAGAGGTGCTCCAATTCAGCCTGGGATCTGTGCTCTAGTGTATAGTCATTGGTAACTGATGATCTGGGATCTGACTTTGAGCACCTGACTTCAACCAGACTCACAGGTATCGATGGAAATCCTTCTTTGCAGGTGCATTTTTAGATTTAAAGGGAAGGTTTAAATCTGAAGATGTCAGAGCATGTGCTGTGACTTCTCTGCTGATGGAGGAATGTGTAAGCAAGATCTGGGGCCTAAAGAAGTTTGTTGCATGATAAAACTGTCAGCTTTCTGTATCATCTGGTTTTGGAGAGGATAGAGGCAAGGGGTGAGAAGCCACGAAGGACCATCCAGAGGAAGAACCCTCTCCAGCTACTGAAACTCCATTAGGGACAGAATCCCTCTGTCCAAGTTTTATTTGGCTCTTTAGATCCAGTTAGCACCTGAATGTTTTTAAAACAACACACTTGTGTAAAAATGGGCTGACAGGAGCATGATGCTGCCTCCTGATCTCCCTGGTCCCTGTCCCTCCTTCAAAAACCCTTTGAGGTGGTATTTCCTTCCCGAGCATCCCAACACACGTAGTGAAAGCGTTGTGGAGAGATTGAGTGAGACAAGACAGAGGTGTGCTAAGGACTCTCACACACCTTCATCTGGCAAACACTCACCTGCCATGCTGTGAGGGAGGGAAGCTTTAGCCAAGGTGTTTCATGAAGCAGAAAGGGACACTTTTATCTGCTTGTGGTTGTTTCCTCCTTCTCCACAACCATGGGCAAGCCTGAGAGAGACCAAACCAACAAAGTCCTTGGCCTTGCATTAGAAATGGATAAAATAGAACTATAGGATCATAGAATACTTTGGGTTGGAAGAGACCTTTCAAGGTCATCCAGTCCAGCACTCCTGCAGGGAGCAGGAACATCTGCAACTAGAGCAGGTTGCTTAGATCACCGTTCCACCTGGCCCTGGCCTCACAGCAACCTCCTGTCAGGAGCTGTCAGAGCCAGAAGGTCTCCCCTGAGCCTCCTTTGCTCCAGGTCCCTCAGCTGCTCCTCCCCACACTCCTGCTCCAGACCCTTCCCCAGCTCCCTTGCCCTTCTCTGGCCACACTCCAGCCCCTCCAGGTCCTGCTGGGAGTGACAGAGATGGACTGCAGAACAACATACCCTAAAGGAACAGCTTGAAATGCTGTTACATTGAAAACACTTGATGAGAGTTTGCTGCATTCATCACAGGAATCCTGTAAAATACCCTGCAAATAGGCTGGAAATGTTCTAAACACACACAAGGAGAACACGGCCTTGAATAGATGATAATGATTGTTACATCCCAACTACTAAGCTGACAATCGTCTTCGGTGACTCAGCATCACCCCAACTGCATTCAAGGACCTGGTGGGAAAGCATGGAAGCCTGATGGTGGGATAGGGTCCCAGATAAAATTAAACTAAATTGTGATTTTGGTTAGTTCTGACTTAAAAAAAACCCCAAAACAACAAAACAAACAAAATAAAGAATCCCAAATTCCCAAAACAACAGCCCAAGAAAGAACAACCAACCATCAAAAAAAACCCCTGCTGTCTGGACCTCATTTTTTTCTTTTTTTTTTTTTTTTCACTGGAAAACCAGTTTTGGGATAAAATTGATTAAATGTAAGAAGGGTTCTCCCTACTCTAATTTAATGTTGTGACCCAGATTTAGGTGCATTCTTTCCTCACTTTCTCTGAAAGTCAGATTTTATCCTCTCACAGCCCAACGCTTAAGAGGCTGGGGAGCGTTTAGGGGTCACGCTCAGGTTTTGTGAGGTTGGCTTCAGATGAGATGTCAGTGTTACAAAACACATGGCAGGTGNAGATCACCGTTCCACCTGGCCCTGGCCTCACAGCAACCTCCTGTCAGGAGCTGTCAGAGCCAGAAGGTCTCCCCTGAGCCTCCTTTGCTCCAGGTCCCTCAGCTGCTCCTCCCCACACTCCTGCTCCAGACCCTTCCCCAGCTCCCTTGCCCTTCTCTGGCCACACTCCAGCCCCTCCAGGTCCTGCTGGGAGTGACAGAGATGGACTGCAGAACAACATACCCTAAAGGAACAGCTTGAAATGCTGTTACATTGAAAACACTTGATGAGAGTTTGCTGCATTCATCACAGGAATCCTGTAAAATACCCTGCAAATAGGCTGGAAATGTTCTAAACACACACAAGGAGAACACGGCCTTGAATAGATGATAATGATTGTTACATCCCAACTACTAAGCTGACAATCGTCTTCGGTGACTCAGCATCACCCCAACTGCATTCAAGGACCTGGTGGGAAAGCATGGAAGCCTGATGGTGGGATAGGGTCCCAGATAAAATTAAACTAAATTGTGATTTTGGTTAGTTCTGACTTAAAAAAAACCCCAAAACAACAAAACAAACAAAATAAAGAATCCCAAATTCCCAAAACAACAGCCCAAGAAAGAACAACCAACCATCAAAAAAAACCCCTGCTGTCTGGACCTCATTTTTTTCTTTTTTTTTTTTTTTCACTGGAAAACCAGTTCTGGGATAAAATTGATTAAATGTAAGAAGGGTTCTCCCTACTCTAATTTAATGTTGTGACCCAGATTTAGGTGCATTCTTTCCTCACTTTCTCTGAAAGTCAGATTTTATCCTCTCACAGCCCAACGCTTAAGAGGCTGGGGAGCGTTTAGGGGTCACGCTCAGGTTTTGTGAGGTTGGCTTCAGATGAGATGTCAGTGTTACAAAACACATGGCAGGTGGCACCCTAAGCTTGTGATCCACATGAACATGGAAACTGAAGTTGTTTATTCTCTCAGAAGATAAACTTTAATCTCAAATCCCCTTTCCCGGTGCACTGCAGAAGGCAGGTGGACAGGGACAGTTAGAAGGGATGCTGTCTGAGGGGTTTATTCTCCTGGAATTATCCAATAGACCAGGACATGATGCTTCAGTTCTCCTTCAGAGGACGTGGCATTTGCACAGTTAGCCATGCAAACCTCCTCAGCAGTCGAGGAGGACTATGCCCACAAGTCTGAAGGAAACTCCTGCTTCCCAACACCACCAGCATCCCAAAACTCTGTTTGCAGCGCTTGATGTTATCCCAAAGCCCAGCTGAAGGGCAGGGTCCCCCTGTGCCCTCAGGTATGGCTGCAATGGGGCTTAGGGGATCAGTCCTGTTTTGGTGCCCATTATTCCCCTGCAGAGAGACCCTGACAGCTCTGAAGGGAAGGTGAGTGGTGTTTGGGGTGTTGGTGGTTGAAGATGAGCTGGCAGTGTGTGCTAGTGGCCAAGAAGCCACCAGCAGCCTGGCTGTGCCAGCACTGGGGTGGGTAGCAGGAGCAGGGCAGGGATTGTCACTGAATCACAGAAATTAGGGGCTGGAAGGGACCTAGAAGATCATCTAGTCCAACCCCCCTGCCTGAGCAGGATCATCTAGACCAAGTCTCTCAGGAACAGATCCAGGCAGGTCTTAAGTGTCTCCAGAGATGGAGACTCCACAACCCCCCTGGGCAGCCTGTTCCAGAGCTCTGGCACCCTCACTGAGAAAAAGTTCTTTCTTGTGTTGACCCTAAACCTCTTGTGCTCCAACTTGCACCCATTGCCTCTCGTCCTGTTATTGGACGACATTGAGAAAAGTCTGGCTCCATCCTCTCTACACACTGGGGAGGCTGCCCCTGGAATCCTGGGGTCAGGTTGTGCCCCTCACTCCCAGCAGGACCTGGAGGGGCTGGAGTGTGGCCAGGGAAGGACAAGGGAGCTGGGGAAGGGTCTGGAGCAGGAGTGTGGGGAGGAGCAGCTGAGGGACCTGGAGCAAAGGAGGCTCAGGGGAGACCTTCTGGCTCTGACAGCTCCTGACAGGAGGCTGGACACAGTAGGGTTGGGCTCTGCTCCCAAGGAACAAGTGACAGCACAGGAGGAAATGTCCTCAATTTGCCCCAGGGGAGGTTGAGGTTGGAGCTGAGGAGCAATGTCTCCATGGCAAGGGTTGTCCAGGGCTGTGCCAGGCTGCCCAGGGCAGGGTTGAAGTCCCCATGATCCCCGGAGTGGTTTCCGATCCGTGGAGCTGTGGTGCTGCCGAGTGCCACGCTTTAGCGGCGCCTTGTCAGCGGCTGGGAGAAACGCTTATCCCCCCGCTCATCACCACGATCACGATGACACCCCCCCAGCGCTCTCCCCGACCCCCTGGAGGGATCCCACCCCGCGGCTCCCTCTCCCCTGAGGGGAAAAGGCAGAGGGCGGGCCCCGCGCTCTCCCCTCAGGTTCCCGCCCGCCCCGCCCCCTGCGCTCCCATTGGCTGAGCCGCCCGCTCGTCCGCCGCGGTTTGTTTGGTCGCGTGGACCTGTCAAGCCCGGCACCGGGAGGGGGGGC
>VYZU01037898.1:50417-81475 GCA_013401355.1 Ceyx cyanopectus
ATTTTTTTTTTTTTTTTGGGGGGGGGGGCGGGGTGTGGGTATCGTGGCAAAACTTTTGGTGGAGTTCCTGCTGCCTGCGGTTTGCTGGCGCTGCCGCCGCCGCGATCCTCAGCCGCTGCCTTATAGGATCAGTTTTTACTTGTAATTAAGGGTATAGGATGCGGGGGTTGGGGGACGGGACGCGCGAAACACGGCGGCGACTACACGACACGCACTTCACACCTCTCCCCCCACCCCCATCCCTCCATCGCATCCCTTCTCCTCCGCATCTTGGTCCCCGTCCCACCCCCCTCAACTCGCTTCTGGGGAGTTTTCCCCGTGGTTTTTTTTATTATTCCAATTATTTCTCCGGTTGCTTGTTCCTTAAGGCGGGGAAGGGGGGGAGCGCGGAGGTTGTGGTTTGTGGCGCGGGGTTCGGGTGGCACCTCGGGGCGAGGCGTTGTCCTCGCTGTGTCACTTTGGTTCGCCTGGCGAGGGGGTCCATCCCTCCCCTCTCCACCCTCCCCCGCTCCTGGATAATCCCCTCCCTCCGTGTCCTGCCTTCCCGACAGCGAGCACCGAGCCTCGGTCCGTCTCCCGCTGTGTGCTCCCCTTGCTGGTAGGGTGCTCGGGGAAGGGGGTGCTGGGAAGGGGAGGGGGTGCCCGCGGTACCCAGGGACCTGATGGCCAACATCCCTGGGATGCGCTGAACCCGAGCGCGGGGTGAGAATTCCCGGGGTGGGCTCAACCATCCAGCTCGGGGAGTTTGGGGCGAGCATCCCTGGGATGCGCTCAACCTGGGGGCGGGGAGCGTGGGGTGAGCATTCCCGGGATGGGCTCCGTACGGGCAAGCACCCGTTGGACACGCTCATCCCAGGTACTGGGAATGTGGGGCAGGAGCATCCCCGGGATGCGGCACAGCGTGGGGCAGGAGCATCCCTGGGATGCGGCGCAGCGTGCGGCGAGCACCCACGAGATGCCCTCGATCCCGAGGTGGGGGAGCGTGGGGCGAGCACCCCAGCCCGCCCTGGGTGCTTTGCCACCTCCTGCGCTGCTTCTGCGGGTCCTGGCATCCCCAAATGTCCCCGCCGTCCCCCGACCGCACACGCCGTGGGAGCAGGAGGGGGAGCTCGCACAGCACTGGCTACGCAGGGCTAGGAGCTGTGCGGGACAGGGGTCCCCAGCCTGTGAGGGTGCCCGGGAGCCCCTCTCTGCCCTAAAACCAGGGGAACCCCCTTCCTCTGAACCCTCCCCCCCCGCCCTTTCCACCAGCCCTCTCCGCAGCTCCGGAGCTGAATTTCCTCCGAGCCCTCCTGCCCGTATTGCTGCTATCGATTGCTGAGCTGAACTTCCTCCCGAAATCATTAAAGCTTGAAAAATTGATGGCACAATAGAGCCCTTTATTAGCCACATAACTTTTCTGCCTCTCTTCCTTTTTTCTTTTTTTAATTTTTTTTTTCTTTTCTTTTTAAAATCAACACAGAAGGGCAGAGCCCGTGCTGAGATTTGTGTCCTGTGTCCCCTCCCCAGCCAGAGCTGGGCGGCGTGTCCTCCTCCACCCCCCCCTCTACCCATCATATTTATTGTCATTCCTATTTATTAGGGAAAATGGCAAGGCAAGGAATCGATGCGTGTGGGTTGGTTTGGTCGTTGGGTGTTGTTTTTTGCTGTTGTTTGGTTGGTTGGTTTGGGGTTGTTTTTTTTTTCTTGCCTTTTAATCTCAGCCTCCATTTATTTCTCCTTTCATCAATAAAAATATTTGAATGGGCACTGTAATATTTGATTCCCCGCCGTGCCCACCCCTCGGCCTAACGGCGGCTGAGCTCTCTCTCGGTATTAACTTACCATTTTAGTAACAGTTGAGTTTTCCTGGAGGAAAATCCCTCCGGGGCTGGCCATTACCGTGTCATTGTGTAACGGCGGCAGAAAGATGGATTACCTGGACGGATCTCCTCCAGCGCTGACTTCTCCAAGCGACAGACTTCAGCTAATCCATCCCTGTTCCCCTTTGCAACCGTCTAGATGGGTGATATAGGAAATATCTGGGGTGTCTCCCTGGCACATGGCTGTAAATACAGGTGCTGATTTGACAGGTGGGGTGGTTGGCAGGATCCTGCTTCATGTGGGACCCCTGCTCCTGGAGTCAACCCCTACGAGTTCACCTTTCATGGAGAAACGTGAAGTTTTTTTGCCTTATTATCTGGTTTTGAGATGTGCTTGGGGACGCCTGGGTGGAGAGAGAAAGAAGGATGCAAAAAAAAATGAAAAAGAAGTAAAAAAAAAATCTACATTTGTATGTGCGAGTGTGTAGGGCCGTAAAATAAATCACACGATGTTGAAGCCAATATAACATTTTGCTGAAGGATCTCTTAGTGATCCTGAGCGGGAGCAGTCCCCTCTACATGACTCTCTCAAAGTCATGTAGAGGGGACACTGCCTCGCTGTGTGGCCTTGGGCCACTCGTTTATCTTCTCTGCTGCAGCTCCGGGTGTCTCGGGAGCCTGGCTGCCTGCTCTGCACGTTTGTCCCCATTCCTCCTCAATGCCATTTTTCACGTGGCTTTTGCACCCTGGTGTTTTTTAGGGTGCTGCACGAGTGTTCCTCGTTTTTCAGCAGACCATCAGTGACCAGCCTTTGTGACCCCCGTTGTTTGGCATCGATGCAGAATGGGGCACAACGCTGTCCAGAGTGATGAAGCTGTAAAACAAGAATAGCTTGAAAGGGGGGGGGGAGGGTTATATTTGCAGATGGCACCGAGCTGAGTGGTGCAGTTGACAGGCCTGAGGGATGGGATCCATCCAGAGGGACTTGGGCAAGCTGGAGAAGGGGGCCTGTGTCAACCCTGTGAGGTTGAACAAAGACAAGGTGGAAAGTCCTGCCCCTGGGTTGGGGCAACCCCCCAGGGTCAATATGGGCAGATCTAGTGAGACTGAACTGTGCAGGGTGCTAGAGCAGGGTGCTCAGAGCCCCAGCCAACCTCCCCTGGGATGCTGCCAGGGCTGGGGCAGCCACCACCTCTCTGGGCAGCCTGGGCCAGGCTCTGCCACCCTCAGCACCAACCATTTCTCCTCCTCTCCAGTCTCCATCTCCCTCTTACAGTTCCAAACCGTCCCCCTTGTGCTGTCCCTGCTCCAAACTCTGTCCCCATCTTTCTGCCAGGTCACTTCAAGTCCTGAGAGGCCCCCAGAAGGTCTCCCTGGAGCCTTCTCCTCTCCAGGCTGAACCCCCCCAGCTCTCCCAGTCTATCCCAGCAGAGGGTTCCAGCCTTCCCATCATTGCTGGGGCCTCTCTGGCCCCAATCCAACAGTCTCTGCTGTGCTGAGCACTCCAGAGCTGGACACAGTACCATGGAACCATGGACTGGTTTGGGTGGGAAGGGACATCCCAAGGTCCATCCAGTGCAACCCCCCTGCAGGGAGCAGGTGCCTTCTGCAACCAGAGCAGGGTGCTCAGAGCCCCATCCAACCTCACCTTGCACACTTTATCCACAACCTCTCTGTCACTAGGGTCTCACTGGAGCAGAGCAGAGGGGCGATGACATCTCATCAGAAGGGTCTGAAGTTGCCTAGACTGGGGCTCTGCAGTTCCCAGAACCAGGTACCTGGTGACATATTTAGGTGGCCACACCTGTGTGAACCCCTTTTCCTTCCCAGCTCCCCCAGTCTATCCTGACTGTCCCAGCTTCTGTCCCACTACAGCAGCACACTCTCCTAGGCAGTGTGGACTCTCTGTTTTCTTCTCCTAACGCTCCAGAAGGTTATGCAATTATTATTTTTTTTTTTTTTTTGTCGCTCTCCCCAGATGTCATTATTCTGAGTAACATGGTTTGTTTGTTTATGCATTTTGGTTTTAATCATAGTTGTTTATTATTATTATTATTNTTAAAAAGGAAATAGTTCGGTTCTGTAATGAATGAAGTTTGGCTTTTCCAGGGAGGATGTGGGAGAAAAAAAAAAAAAAAAAGCAAATGGGATAAAAAAAAATA
The DNA here is from genome assembly GCA_013401355.1 of Ceyx cyanopectus. Classification (NCBI taxonomy): domain Eukaryota; kingdom Metazoa; phylum Chordata; class Aves; order Coraciiformes; family Alcedinidae; genus Ceyx; species Ceyx cyanopectus. Next base: position 54,382 of record VYZU01037898.1, read on the forward strand.
AATAAAAAAAGCAGCAGGTGTGTTTGGAGGGAAGGGTGTGTCCTGCCCTGTTATTTTAAGCTCTGCTGGGTCTGTGCCACTCGTTTCACAGCGGCTCCGGGTGAAAAGGGATCCGGGTCTTGCTTTGCTTTTAATCTCGCTGTGGCCAGCTCACAGAAACAACCCACCTCGTTCTGATAGAGCAGTTTCATTTATTTAATTAGATTTTAGTCCTCCGTTGTCGTCGTTGGGTTATTTACCTAAGCTGGTCGGTCTGAAAGGGTTTGCTTTTCTTTTTTTCTCTATTTTTTTTCTTTCTGCTGGCTGAGGAAGGAGCAGGCGGGGGTGGGGAGCGTCCGTGGGGCTTGCCAGGCAGCTGGTTTCCTCTCCAGTGCATCTCCAGGAGCAAAGGGAGTTGCTGCAAGAGCAGGGCTCAGAAGAAAGACTTCATAGAATCATGGAGTTGTTTTGGTTGGAGAAGACCTTTCAGAGCATCGAGTCCAAGCGTTTCCTCAGCCCTGCCAGGGCACCACTGCCCCATGGCCCTCAGCACCACAGCTCCAGGGCTTGGAAACCCCTCCAGGGATCCTGGGGACTCCAGCCCTGCCCTGGGCAGCCTGGGACAGCCCTGGACAACCCTTGCCATGGAGACATTGCTCCTCATGTCCAAACTCAACCTTTCCTGGTGCAACTTGAGGCCGGTTTCTCTTGTCCTGTTTCTTCTTCCAACCCTCCCTGACTCCAAGCTCCTGCCAGGAGCTGTCAGAGGCAGAAGGTCTCCCCTGAGCCTCCTTTGCTCCAGGTACCCACTTCAAAGGGTGAAATGACACTGCCTGTTCCTGGTTGCAAGGAGAACCAGGAGCCATCTCTGCCACTATTGCAGATGGTGATGCAATTCCCAGGGAGCAGGACTAGGATCTTGACAGTCCTCCATGGCTTAGAGGTCCAGTCCATACCGATGACACTTGGGCTGCTGTGGCTTGAGGTGGCAGCAGCTCAGTGTCACCTGTGCTCATGGTGGTTGTCCACACCCACCTGGCATGGGTAGAGGAGGTGGCAGATCAGTGTCCACAGCCCCATAGTTGTTGATGGGGCACATCAGTCTGTTTCTGGACAGCACGTTGGCTTCCACAACGATGGTGCAGCTCTGCACTTTGCCAGACCAGAGGTGGGACACTGCAAATCCACCCACTGCTTCTCATTGCTCACCAGTAGTAGAGCTTGCACGCTGCCTCAGGGAGTGGAGAAGAGGGGTTGATAACATCTCATCTTGCTGATCCATACAAACCAGCACTGGAGCACGTGCTGGGTGTTGCTTACCACCCCTGCAGGGAAGCAGGCTCAGGTGGGAAGGCTGTCCCAGCTAGGACAGCTGTGCCTGGGACTGGCTTTGTAGAGGTGTGAGCTGTTGGCCTTTAGTTGCTCATGTCATGTCAGGCTGCTTATTGAAACCACAGCCTCAGTCATGGTTGGCACCTGAATTACTGCAATACAACATAAATATTTTACGATCTTTCACATGTGTGTAAAATGCTGCTCCCAGACTTTGGGGTAGTGTCAACTGCCTAATAACAAGACTACATGATATTTCAGAACCTGGAGTCATCACAGAATGGTTGTGGCTGGAAGGGACCTCTGGAGATCATCTGGTCCAAGCCCTTGGTTAAAGCTAAAGCAGGGTCACCCAGAGCAGGGTCACCCAGGATTCCATTCTTCACCTGGGTGTGGAATCTCTCCAGAGAAGGAAACTCCACAACCTCTCTGGGCAGCCTGGGACAGCCTCTGACAGCTTCACAGCAAAGTTTTTCCTTGAAGATGCTCTTGAAGGTCCTAAGTAACCTTACAAGGTACTGATTAGCTGAAAAAACTGTGTCTCTGAAACTGTTGTCACTACTTCTTTCCAGTTTGGGAGGTCTTCTTGGTGCATACAAGATCTACCAGACTTCAGGATGTCCTTTGCCCTGTAGGACTGCTTGGTCTGTGTTCCTGGTGGAAGGAGCCTTTCCAACGCTGTCTGAACCTTCTCGTCGTGTTGTATTCTGCAACATGAAGCAGAGGAGGAGCTTGGGAGGGAGAAGAAAGTTTTACTTCTTGCCTCTTTTTTTCAGTTTCATCCAAAAATGATCTTTTTATTTATTTATTGGCTCAAGTCTTCTCCTTTCTCCAGGCGTTGCCTAAAATAAGACCTTAGGATCTGCATGCTTGATGAAATCTGATGGGAGTAACCAAATCAGCATTAGCAAATGTATGGACCTCAAGCTAGTTGGCAGGTGATGAACTCCATGGGTTCAATGAAGATGAGCCCTTCTGTAGAGCGTGTTGTACCTTGGCACGGGGACACGACTACGAAGCCATTGGCAGCTTTCAAATACAAATCCCTTAGGGGGGATTTATTTTTATCTTGCCCCACTCTGTGATGAGCACACGATCAAAGTAAAACCAAAAAAGGGTGGGCAGGAGCATGGTGACCTCAGCTGGGTCAGCAGGGGAGCTTGAGGTTCAAGTCCAGAAGATTCACTAAAACTGGTGACCGTTTGCAGTGTGAGAATTGAAGTCCCAGAAGTGAATCAGGGTGATTGGAGAGAAAACATTCAGGGCGTTCACTGTCGTTTTTAAGCATCTTGATTGTCAATTAAACAGATGAGAAGAGAAACATGACTGATGATAGTCACTGCAGTTGCTCAGCAGGGACTTGAAGGCAGTGCTGTTATTGCATTGTTATTGCTCGTTGGCCTTGCCTTTATAAATCCTCCTTTTTCTGATATTTGCAGCTTGGAGTTGCTTTCTGTGGGGGGTTGGAATTCAGGACTGGGATCCTTGATCCGCTCTTCAACCCAAAGGCACCAGGTGTTGGTGCAAACCTTGCATTGGCTATTGCCCAGGGTTGATTAAATTAATCCCTCGTATGTTTTTTTGGAGTCTTTGTTTTGCTCTGTGTTTGTTTTTGTTTGTTTGGGTTTCTTTTTTTTTCCACAAGAAGTTAAACACTTTTAGGTCAGCCTGTTGAGAAGATCATGTGAGACTGTGAGGAACAAGCAGCAGGATTCCTTTGATGATCACATTTCCAATGATAAGATGATAAATGAGCCTTTTGAGGACGTGCAGTTAATAGGACGATGTGTGAATTTGACAGGTCCAGGTTGTAAATTTAAAGTGCCCCTGAATAGTGACGGGTTTCACAAAAATAAACATCAGCCAATGAATGAGTTCATTGTCACTTTACTAATAACTCATTTTATGTTTCCCCTACAAAACACATGCTGTTTATAACACGAGGGTGTTAACCTCAACTTTTGTGATGCTGATGCAACTTGAGCGTCCCACTTCAGCAGCTCCACCTGCACATCACTTGCTCTACTCTGGCACCACCACCTGTGTTATTTTTTTGTGCCTTTTTTAATGTCTTTTATTATGGACCTAGGTCACAATGCTTCCAAGTGTGAGACATTCATCTGGCTAATCGTAGATAGGTTTGGGTGGGAAGGGACTTTCAAAGATCATCTTGTCCAACCCCCCAGCAGGGCCATATGCAACTACAGCAGGGTGCTCAGAGCCCCAGCCAACCTCCCCTGGGATGCTGCCAGGGATGGGGCAGCCACCACCTCTCTGGGCAGCCTGGGCCAGGCTCTCCCCACCTTCAGCACCAACAATTTCTTCTTCTCTCCAGTCTCAATCTTCCTCTTCCAGTTCCAAACCATCCCCCCTTGTCCTGTCCCTCCTCCAAACTCTGTCCGCATCTTTCTGCCAGGCTCCTTGGAGTCCTGAGAGGTCCCCAGAAGGTCTGCCCTTGATTTCAGGAGTCCATTGATTTCAGGAGCAGACTTTCTCTGCGATAACACATGTGGGGGTTCTTCTAAGCCCATTATCTTTGTTGGGCTTTGCACTGTAATGAAATGCCTGGCCATCCTTGAGAAACTCCTGCTTGTTCTTGGTTTGGGTTTACAATTCCATTTGAAAGCAAGAGGTAGAAAAACTATTGTGTGAAAACACAATGTGTTTTAAATGTGTGTTCACAGAATCACAGAAATTAGGGGCTGGAAGGGACCTAGAAGATCATGTAGTCCAACCCCCCTGCCTGAGCAGGATCATCTAGACCAAGTCTCTCAGGAACAGATCCAGGCAGGTCTTAAGTGTCTCCAGAGATGGAGACTCCACAACCCCCCTGGGCAGCCTGTTCCAGAGCTCTGGCACCCTCACTGAGAAAAAGTTCTTCCTTGTGTTGAGCCTAAACCTCTTGTGCTCCAACTTGCACCCATTGCCTCTCGTCCTGTCATTGGACGACATTGAGAAAAGTCTGGCTCCATCCTCTCTACACTCACCCTTAACATATTTATAAACATTAATGAGGTCTCCCCTCAGTCTCCTCTTCTCCAGGCTAAAGAGCCCCAACTCTCTCAGCCTCTCCTCATAAGGGAGATGCTCCACTCCCCTAATCATCTTGGTGGCCCTGCGTTGGACTCTCTCCAGCAAATCTCTATCTTTTTTGAACTGGGGTGTCCAAAACTGGACACAGTACTCGAGGTGGGGTCTCACCAGTGCAGAGTAGAGGGGGAGGAGAACCTCTCTTGACCTACTGGCCACACTTCTCTTAATGCATCCCAGGATGCCATTGGCCTTCTTGGCCACAAGGGCACATTGTTGGCTCATGGTCATCCCCCTGTCCACCAGGACCCCCAGGTCTCTTTCTCCAGAGCTGCTCTCTAGTACATCAGCCCCCAGCCTGTACTGATCAATGGACTTGTTGTGCCCCAGATGCAGCACCTTACACTTGCTCTTATTAAATTGCATTGATTGTGTTGGTCTAGAGAGACACAGTGAGGAGGAGAATGGTGTCAGAAAATAGTTTTGTTTGGAAGAGACCTTTTAGATCATGGAGTCCAAGGGTTCCCCCAGTACTGCCAGGGCACCACTGCCCCATGGCCCTCAGCACCACAGCTCCAGGGCTTGGAAACCACTCCATGGGTCATGGAGACTTCACTAGTGACCTGTCCATCCCAGGCCAGCCCTTCACAACCCCTCTGAGGAAGAAATTTTTCCCAACATCCAACCTAAACCTCACCTGGCTCAACTTGAGGCCATTTTCTCTTGTCCTGTCTCCTGTTCCTTGGGAGAACAGACTGTGTGTCTTCACAGCAGTTGCTGATGTAGCTTCAGAGGTCACTTTGCGCTGACAGATAAATGCAGACCTGAGGCTTCTTTAAAGAAACATCAGAGCCTTTAGCAATGCCCTGGAGCAAAGTGTCATCAGTGCTGGCTGTAGCTGAGCTTAGAGTTGTGGCATCGTGGGGCTGGTGACACTGAGAGAGATCTTCACTCTGTGACCCATATCAGACGTGGACCACTTCCCCAGCATGAGCCTGGGAAAACAAAATATGCAATATTGGACCTATTTGTCCTGTGAGCAAGCTGAACTGCAGGATTGTTTGGGTTTAGGGGAGGAATAGAGTTAAAAAAAGCATTTTTAACATGAGCAATGCCCCTCAGATCAAGAAGGGCTGGGAACTGCTCGAAAGAGTGCAGCAAGAGACACAGAGATGATGGAGTGGAACATCCTGTAGAGGGAGATGAGGCTTTTTACCTTGGAGGAGACTGGGGTGACCTTATTAATGTTCATAAATATGTGAGTTTCAGGAGGATGAAGCCAGGCTCTGCTCAGTGATATCCAAGGATAGGACATGGGGCAATGGTTGCAGATGTAACAGAGGAGGTTCCATGGAAACATGAGGAGAAAATTTTTCATAGTGAGGGTGACAGGCTGCCCAGAGAGGTTGTGGAGTCTCCTTCTCTGGAGACTTTTCAAAGACTCCCAGCACTGAGCCTCTCTTCCTTGGTCACTCATGGATGACTGTGCCATAGGGACACTTATCTTCTGGGAGATGAAAGCATTAAAGAGAAATAAATAAATCAGCCCCATCCACCAAAACCAATATTGGAAGTGGAAATTAAAGTCACTTTCCAGTCTTGAGTGAGTTTCCCCTGTTTTGGCAAGAGTTGGTACAGCATTGGAGGGGAAATCTGCTGTAACTTTCCATTGTTGCTGCCCAGAAGTGCCAGGTAAAAGGGACAGAAATCTGGGGAGCAAAGGAGGGAATTGGGCAGGATTTTCAGGAGATAACACTCCCCTTCACCCCACCCAGGGTGGGTTAGTGATACCTTCCTTGGTGGAATAAGTAGGGTCATCCTCACCTTTAGAAGTGGATCTGCTGCATGAGCATCCTTCCTGAGATGGACCTCGGGGCCTGATTTGGGGTGCAGGAACTGCCAGTGGGGGCGTGGGGGTTAACGACCATGCAGTGTCAAGCCTTCTCTCACCCATCTTGACCCGGTGGTCTTGGTGCTGCTGTCATTTGGGCCCTGGTCCTTATTGTCTCTCCTAGTTGCTTGGTAACCCTGATGCTGTTAATGGGACTTAGCAATTCCCCAGTGCTCCTGTCCTCTTCATTCTCTTCAGGAACAGGAAAATGCCACACAACAAGTGGGTCTGGCATGGCCACACTCCTCTTCCAGCCCTTGGAATTGGGCTCACAGCTTGCTGGGCTCCTCTCTCCATGAGGAGCTCCAGACCTTCGCATTCACCAGAGGCAAAGAAGCTCTGCCTGGTAGAGTGACTGCTTGTCATTGGGATCCTCAGCCCCAGGAGAGGACCTGGGGAAGGGTGAGGAGCAGGGTCAAGCTCACCTCTCCTGCTTTTTATTATCCCAAATCTGTGGTGCCCACCTGGACACACAGGGTTGGCTCCAAACCAGGCTTGTTGGGATGCTCTTTTCTTTATTTCTTCCCTGACTGGATTCTAACAGGTTGCATCTAAAGGTGAGAAAGGAGTTTGAAGAGACCTTCTACCTCCAAGCTGGTGGGAATGACTGGTCCTCCCTGAAACCCTCTCGGTCCTTGGAGCACATGGGCTGTGTATGAGTCATTACAGCATTTCCATTGCATCTTTTAACTGGAAATGCCAAATGATGTATAAACTTCCAGGCCAGCTGCTGACATGGGATGGGTTCTCCATCATCTTTAGTTCAGGATTGAGTGTCTTCCTGAAAAAAAAACCCTTCATGTGTGGACTTTACGAAGCTCTGCTCTTTGGGTTGAGGTAAGGTTAGGTCATCTGGGAGGTAAAATCCTGTGAATTTATTGAGGGATCACTAAATGTTTTTACCCTTTACTTGTGATGAAGCTAGAGGAGCATCTTGAGATTGGGAGCAGCTCTTGGAGGCAGCCCGTCATCTGGGCCTCTTATCAAACCAGGAGATCACTCCATGGTGAAGCCTGAATTTAGAACATGCATACATGCAAGGAAGGAATCTAATTGGCCGATTGCATACTAATTCATAGTAATCACCCATGCAAACGAGCTGCATAATTTTGCATTCGTTTTGTGCAGGAATTTCTGTGCAGCATTTCCTGCAAAATGCCAGGATGGTGCCAGCTGTGGTCCTGGATGGGGACACCCTGGTGATCCAGGTGTCAGGAGGGGTTGAAGATGCGACATACTCAGGCATCAGAAGGAATTTTCCAGGGGATTTCCAGAGCTGTGTGCTTCCCTGTCCTTGGAAAACTGCTTCACCATCAGCTCGCCTTTTTGAGGGTTGTTAGGGAGAGTGGACAAGCAGGAGGGACAACAGAAACTTCTCTAAGAGATGCTTGTTTTCTTTATTTAATACTTTTTCATAGAAAAATTAATTAATTGTTGGCCAAAGGGGCTTTTATTATTATTGTTCTCTAGAAAGCACTTAGAACATAGAATCATTGAGGTTCAAGAAGGTCTTTCAGATCATCAAGTCCAAGTGTTAACCCAGCACTGCAAGGCCACCACTGCCCCATGGCCCTCAGCACCACAGCTCCAGGGCTTGGAAACCCCTCCAGGGGTCATGGGGACTCCAGCCCTGCCCTGGGCAGCCTGGGACAGCCCTGGACAACCCTTGCCATGGAGACATTGCTCCTCAGCTCCAACCTCAACCTCCCCTGGGACAACTTGAGGCTGGTTCCTCTATGTCCAGTTGCTTGTTCCTTGGGAGCAGAGTCTGAATCCCCCTGTCTGCAGCCTCCTGTCAGGAGCTGTCAGAGCCAGAAGGTCTCCCCTGAGCCTCCTTTGCTCCAGGCTCCACAAGCCCAGGTCCCTCAGCTGCTCCTCCCCACACTCCTGCTCCAGACCCTTCCCCAGCTCTGTTACCCTTCCCTGGCCATGCTCCAGCCCCTCAATGTCCTGTTGGGAGTGAGGGGCCCAAAACTGACCCCAGGATTGAGGAGCAGCCTCCCCAGTGCAGGGGGATAATCCCTGTCCTAGTCCTGCTGGTCACACCAGTGCTGCCACAGACAGGCTGCTGGTGGCTTCTTGGCCACCTGGTCACACTCTGGCTCATCTTCAGCCAGCTCATGACCAACCCCCCTCAGGGTCTTTTCCACCAGGTAGTTTCCAGCTGCTCTGCCCCAGCCTGTAGTGTTGCAGGGGGTTCTTGTGACCCAAGGGCAGGACCAGCCCTTGGTCTTATTGATCCTCATCCCACTTACCTCAGCCCATGAATCCAACCTTGTTGATCCCTCTGTAAAGTCTCCTACCCTCAAGCAGATCAACAGTCCCACCTAACTTGGTGTCATCTGCAAACTTACTAAAGGTGCACTTAGACCTTTTAATGTCTGCTGAGTGTGTCATGGGTTGGAATCTGCATAGACCGGTGCCTGCTTCATTCCTGGCTGCTTTGCCTGTCTGAAGAAGTCACATTAGACACAGTTTGCTGCCTCTGCTCACCAGGAGCACCGTTATTGCTTCACGTTCTGGAGCCTGAGCTGGGATGTAAATCTCAAATCTCTGCTTTGCCTTTGACTTCATTGCATTGTGAGGCTTGTGCCTCTGCAAGGGCTGTCCTCATGATCTCCAAAGAATGCTTCTTAATCTCTGTCTGCATCTGTCTACTTAATAGCTGTGTGTATTTGAGGTGGGCAATGAGGATGTTCCTACATTCATTTAGCATGCCTACTGCCATGTAGGTAGGAACATTTGGGGTTTCACCTGTAGGCAGGTCCCAAATAAACACCAAGAAGATTTTTGTGCTGCACCACACCAGTATCTATTAGGCAAATATTGCAGTTTGGTTATGTTTTAAGTGTATTACAGCTATATCTTGGGAAACCAAGTTGAGTGGTCATATTTAGAGCATGTTTATGGGGGCCTAAGGAGGAATGGGGAAGCAGTTAATTTGAACCTCACAGAATCACAGAGTAATAGGAGTGGGAAAGGATCTCTGGAGACCATCCAGTGCAACTCCCTTGCTCCAGCAGGGGCACCCAGAGCAGGGGGCCCAGGATCCCAGTGGCCAACTGGGGTTGGAATCTCTCCAGACAAGGAGACTCCACAACCTCTCTGGGCAGCCTGGGACAGCCTCTGACACCCTCACACCGAGGAACTTGCTCCTCCTGTTGAGGTGAAACCTCCTGGGTTCCAGTTTCTGCCCAGTGCCGCTTGTCCTGGCCCTGGCACCACTGACAAGAGTCTGGCCCCATCCTCTTGGGGCCCTTTAGCTCTTGCTCAGCATTGCTCAGCTCCCCCCTCTCAGGCTGCTCTTCTCCAGCTCAACAGCCCCAGGGCTCTCAGCCTGGGCACAGAGATGCTCCAGCCCCTCAGCATCTCCCCAGCCTCCAATGGACTCTCTTCAGTAGCTCTTTGCCTCTCTTTAACTGTGGAGCCCAGAACAGGACACAGTATTCCCAAGGTGGCCTCACTATGGCTGAGGAGAAGGGGAGGAGAACCTTCCTTCATCTGCTGGTCACAGTCTTTGTCATGTACCACAGGAGATACCATTCCTGGCTCATGGGCAACTTGTGCCCCAGCACTCCAGGTCCTTCTCCATGAAGCTGCTTCCCAGCAGGTCCCCCCTCCCCTGTATTGGTGCAGGGGGTTGTCAGCCACTCCTTCTGGAAAATGACCTAAAATTGGGGTGCTGTAGATGATACAGATGTAGTTTTGATTTTTAGTGTCTTCTCTGTTGGAGGCCAGAGTGCCTGGAAACTGCAGGAGGTAGTCCCAGTTTTCCACAGCTGCAAATCCCTCATGTTATTTTCAGACGTTGCAACAATTTGTACTTTAAAGGCACCATTTTAGTAAATTTTAATATTGCATCTCCTGCATTTTAGAATTACAAAATTTTGCAAGAGAAAAATGCCTGTTTGTGACACAAAAAAGCTAATTTTGCCATGGACTTTATTCTTTTTCTTAACATAGTTCATCAGTGTTCCAGGTGTCTTGCAAGTGTTCAGTGTTTGGATGTCTGGAAGTAAACAAATGGGTGTCCCAGTGCAGGTGTGACTAAAAAACACCCCCAAAAGAATCTTTTCTGATGCTCTGGATGCCACTGCTGAACAGCTTTTCCTTATATGCTTGTTTATCAACCCAGGTTCTCAGGACTTGAAGGGGCCTTTCAGAAAGATGGGGACAGAGTTTTGAGCAGGGCCTGTTGGGACAGGACTCTAAGAGAGTTTAGATCCCACATCAGTACAGGTGAGGGTGGTGAGAGCAAGACCTGATGGAAAGCAGCTTCATGGAGAAAGATCTTGGAGCCCTGGTGTACAGTAAGTTCTCCATGGGACAGCAATGTTCCCTTGTGGCCAGGATGGCCAATGGTGTCCTGGGCTGCACGAAGAAGACTGTGGCCAGCAAGTCCAAGAGATATTCTCCTCCTCATCTGCTCTGCCCTAGTGAGGATATCTCTGAATTATTTTGCCCAGTTCTGGGCTGCCCAGTTCAAGAGAGACAAGGAACTACTGGAGAGAGTCCAACAACACAGGGTACGTCAAAGATGAAGGGACTGGAACATCCCTCTTACGAGGAAAAGTTGAGAGCCCTGGGGCTGTTCAGCTGGAGAAGAAAAGACTGAGAGGGGATCTTAATAATTACAAATTCCTGAAGAGTGGGTGTCAAGCAGAAGGGGCCAGTCTGTTTTCAGTTGTGCCATGTGATAGGATGAAGAGCAATGGGCACAAACTGGAACACAGGTAGTCCCATGTCAACATGAGGAGAAAATTGTTCCCTGTGAAGGTGATGGAGCCTGTCCCAGGCTGCCTAGAGATGTTGTGGAGTCTCCTTCTCTGAAGACTTTCCAAACCTGCTTGGATCTGTTCCTATGTGTCCTGCTCTAGCAAGGCTCTTGGACTCAATCTCCAGATGAACCCCTACCATTTCATGATTCTAAGAGGGCAGGTTTAGGGTAGATGAGAAGAATAAATCATTTGCAGTGAGGGTGGGGAGAGCCTGTGCCAGGCTGCCCAGAGAGGTGGTGGCTGCCCCATCCCTGGCACCATCCGAGGGAAGGTTGGATGGGGCTCTGAGCAACCTGCTCTATTTGCAGATGGCCCTGCTCCCTGCAGGGGGATTGGATGACCTTGAATGGTTCCTTCCCACCCAAACCATTCTATGAATCTCTGTCTTTTACTGCACCATGAGCTCCAGTGGACAGGGGTGTCTTTTTGAGTTTTTGACAACCACCATGCTGGGTTCAGCATGGGATGCACACCCATGAGCTATTTGCAGCTGCACTTCTCTTTTGCTCTTCAGCTATTTTTGTTAGTATTAGGGGATGGTTTTATGTGGTTCCAAATATGCAAATGTCCAGACAGTGCAATGAAGCTGGCGGCTCCAAGCAGCCTTCCCATTCTTCCTTAGGACTCCCCACATCACACTGGCCCTGAGGCTGGTGTTGCCTTGAGTGGCTGAAGGTGGTTAATGAGTGTCTGGTGACTCAGGTCCCAGCGGACACCTGGGTGACTGACATGACCTATAGGGTTAAATCTTCCCCACTTTCTTCATCCCATGCTCAGGGATGTCCTTTCCTGCTGCCTCATCTCAAGTGCAGTGGGGCTTCTCCTAAGTCCTTCTCTCTTACCATAGCTGATCATCTGGCACCTCTAGGTCAGATCTTTCAAGAGCTGAGCAAGAGGAGGCTCTGCCACAGGCACATCAGGTTGACTGGCAAGCTATGCCTATATTCTATCAATAATTAATAATTAGGAATGTAAAGAGGTGTCATATCTGCATGGAACAGCTCTTCGTGGGTGAGGGAAGGGTGTTGGTGGGAGGATTGTGGCAGGTGGCTTTGGAAAGGGGCTTGTGCTGGTGCCTCTGCTTGCTGCTGTGTTCTGGAGGGACTGCAGTCAGGTTTGCTTTTATGTGGAGCTGGAGATCACAGAATCACAGGAAGGTTAAAAGGGACCTCTGGAGGTCATCTGGTCCAACCCCTCTGCTAAAGCAGGTTTGCCTTGGTGAGATGAGTCTTCAGGGAGATCAAAAGGAAAAGGGAATCCTCCTTAATCCAAGCTGAGTGCTGCAGAGCCCCACGGGGGAGGTCTGTCACCACTCTTGGTCAAGATCTGATCCAGGGGTAGTGGCAAGATCTTCTTTACTTCGGGTTCACCTTGCTGAGGCATGCTCAGTAAGGTGACCATGTGCAGGTGGGCACAACATCACCTGAGATAACCACAGTGTTTCTGGCCTTCATCTGCCTCTGGTTTTGGTTTGCAGAAGGGCCATAGCTCATGGAGACTCAGATCTGATGAGGGGACCAAGAGCAATCCCCAAGCCATGTGCTTGTTCCCAGCCCACCCATACATGTGGGATTGAACATTAACGCTGCCAAGATGGATATGATGGCAAAAAAAGCCAAAATCTTCCCATCACCCAGCTCACTGGAAGCCCAGGGTCTTCCAGTTTATATTAAAGTAAGGATGGGGTGGTGGGAAGAGCTGGATTTATTATTTTCACTTGAAAACAATAATCCTTAGCAGTCATTATCTGAAAGAGGAATTAAAGGGGAAGCCTTGAGTTCTAAAACTCCATGTATCTGGAGAAGTTTGTTTAAGAGTGTCTTGCTCTCCTGTAGGCACCCTCCACGACCAGGGCAGGTTGCTCAGGTGTAGCATTGCTGTGGTTATCACGGCTGATGTGCATGTAGCCAAATTAACTGGAATTGTTAAGAGGGAGCTGCTGCTGTGAGAGGCTTCCCTGGGTTGCTGGGTGGGAAGGACCAGAGAGTGCTGGTGGATAAGTTCACCAGGAAGAGAACTTCTAGATCAGGGGTTGGAAGGGACCTTCCAAGTTCATCTGGTCCAACTCCCCTGCAGGCAGCAGGGACATCTGCATCCAGAGCAGGGTGTTCAGAGCCCCATCCAACCTCCCCTGGGATGGTGCCAGGGATGGGGCAGCCACCACCTCTCTGAGCAGCCTGGGCCAGGCTCTCCCCACCCTCAGCACCAACCATTTCTCCTCCTCTCCAGTCTCCATCTCCCTCTTTCAGTTCCAAAACATCCCCCCTTGTCCTGTCCCAACAGGCCCTTCTCCAGACTCTGTCCCCATCTTTCTGCCTGGCCCCTTCCAGTCCTGATTGGTTCCCAGAAGGTGTCCTTGGAATCTTCTCCTCTCCACACTGAATCCCTCCAGCTCTCCCATCCTGGCCTCCCAGCAGAGGGGTTCCAGACCTCCCAGTATTGCTGGGGCTCCTCTGGACCATGTCTGCATGGACATGATTCCTCTTTAAAACCAAAACAAAAAACAATCAGAAAGAAACTTGGGGAGCATAAAAGTAGAAACCTGGTGCTAAATTGAACCAGATGCTGCCCAGGCCACGATGCCCTGTGGTCTGCAGGAGTGAGGACATGGATTTGGTCACCCGTAGCCCTCACAGAGGGGAGAGGAGGGAGCAGCACAAGCCAGAATAATCCCTTTTTTGGTTTGTTTGGTTTGGCTTTTTTTTTTTTTTTTTTTTCCTCTGGAGCATTTTGGTCTCGCCCCTGGACAAAAGCAGGATAGTGTGGTGTGTCATTTCCTCCCTGGCAGCCATTCAGCATGGCACTGTGTGGGCTCTGCCACCCCCTCCTCTGCCCCGGGCACAGATTGCTCCTTGTTCCAGTTGTCTGTACCACCCAGGGTTTCCTTTCCAAGTTTTCTCACACCCTTTTATAGCTCTGCAGAAGAAAGCTTTAAAGCCACTCAACCGAAGACCCGGGCAGGCAGGAGGGGTATCTAAAAGAACCAGGCGTGTTCCTCTGTAGAGTCACAGTGATGGAGATGGGCTGGGTGAGTTCTGGTGATGCCCTGCACGAAAGAAGATCAGGTTCAGCCCTTAAATAAGCTCCTGATTCATTGCCAGGAGGGCAGCTGGTCATGAATGATGTGTATCGATAAGTCTTTCAAAATGAGAGCAGCTGCATTTTTAGGTCCTAATCCAGGCACAGAAGCAGGATGAAGGAACCAAGTCTTGAGCAGGATGAATCTGAGGTAGAGAGCACCAGAATGATAGACTTGTTTTGGTTGGAAAGGACCTTTCAGATCATGGAGTCCAAACCAGCAGTGTCAGGGCACCACTGCCCCATGGCCCTCAGCACCACAGCTCCAGGGCTTGGAAACCACTCCAGGGATCCTGGGGACTCCAGCCCTGCCCTGGGCAGCCTGGGACAGGCCTGGACAACCCTTGCCATGAAGATTTTTCTCCTTATGTCCAACTTCAGTCTCCCTTGAGGCCATTTCTTCTCTTGTCTTATCAGTTGTGACTTGTGATAAGAAACCAACACCCACCTCTCTACAACCTCCTGTCAGGAGCTGTCAGAGCCAGAAGGTCTCCCTGAGCCTCCTTTGCTCCAGGTCCCTCAGCTGCTCCTTCCCACACTCCTGCTCCAGACTCTTCCCCAACTCCGTTGCCCTTCTCTGGCCACACTCCAGCCCCTCCAGGTCCTGCTGGGAGTGAGTGGCCCCAAAACTGACCCCAGGATTTGAGGGGTGGCCTCCCCAGTGCCCAGTCCAGAGGTCCACTAGTTGCCCTGCTGGACAGCTGGCTCACAGCAGTAGCCATGATGCTGATCATGAAAGCATCTTACAGATTTTGGGAATGATGAAGTAATCCAGACACCCTGATCTGGGCATGGAATCAGCATTAGGCTGGCTTGCTTTCTATTTGTCTTGAACTGATCATTTCACCAAGGAACCATCACTTGGGCATGAGCTTTTTCCCTTACCAGTTTGTTCTCATGGTAGTGAAACAAATGGCTGCAAGTTCATTGCAACCCTCAGTGCTCCCTACGCCTCATCTTTTGGTCAGTAAGGGGTATGTTCCACAGAAGAAGTGAACAAGTCAACAGCTTTCCACCTGCCAAAGGCTTCTTGCAGGTTCCTTCTCTCTGGAGCCTCCTGGCCTAGCTGGTGGATCACCACAGCAATGATGGGGAGTGATACTGTTAAACAGTAATTGGTTAATTAATTATTGAGGTTCTGCAGTCCCTGGAGGAGCAGCACCACAAGGGAAAGCTTAACTGGCAGTTGTCTCAGCTGGGCAACAGATACAGTGTGCTGCAAACTCAACGTGAAACCAGAGGCAGAATAGTCTCTAGAGACTGTGCTTTAAAAAAAACACCAAACCCCAAGGTTTATGGGTATTTTGTTGATGATGGCCTCATGCAGTAAGTTAATGTTAATTGCTGCTCGGCTGCTGCCTTTTAATTTGCAAACTGGATTCTGCTGCTCTTCTGAGGACAGGGTAGTGCTAATCTGCTGCAGGTTCCACAAATTAAAGGCTGGTGTCTCCCTGTAACTCCTGAGATCATGGGCATGTGCTGCAGATGCAGTTGAGTTGTAACTTGTGGGTTCCTGACAAGCTAATCCATAAAATAGCCTGATTTTGGCAGGTGGAAAACCCAACTGAAAGCACGTGTTTTGTTCCCTGAAGCCTTGTTGCAGTGGCTTGCAGCTTGTTGAAATCCAGCAGCTCATTCCACCCATGGTTCAGGAACAGCTGTTGAAGTGATGGTGCTTTTCTTGCACTAATTGACATCAAAACCTCCCCAGCCATGATTCATTCCTCAGTTCTCAGCTTGGCCATCACTGAAATTCCCCTACCTTTGAGAAGCACCCAGAAAAATGCTCAGTGATAGATAGGCCAGAAGGTTGTGCTGCCATCCAGTGCAGAGGCTGGAGAGCTGAGCAGAGAGGAACCTCATGAAGTTGAATAAGGGCAAGTGTCGGGTCCTGCACCTGGGGAGGAACAACCCCCTGCACCAGCACAGGGGAGGGGGGACCTGCTGGGAAGCAGCTTGACGGAAAAGGACCTGGGAGTCCTGGGATCCAGAGATCCCCTCCATGCCCTGCCATGCTGGGTTTCTGTGATAACCCACCAGCAGTTACTGCATCAACAGAAAACTTCTTTGCCTGCCAATTGCAACTGGGGTATCCAGACAGGAGGCTGTGCACACTGATGTCTCTTAACACCAGCTCGGCCATGAGCACAGCCCTACACTTAGAGCAGTTCCAGTTTCCCCCCTGCCATGTAGTTTCTTCTGTCCCTTTGGTGTCTGTGTGTAGGAGTGTCTTAAGAAGTATCTGGTGACTCTTCAGGGTCTGTGATCTGGCAGCTTCAACATGTTTCTTCCATGGAGGTGCCACCTGTGCTCTCACTGTGGCACTTGGCGAGGATGACATGACCATGATTCCATGTGTTAAACACTGTCCTCTTTTAATTAAAAGCCCAAATCTAAATTATTTTGCTCCTGTGGACAGAGGGTGAGTGAGGGGTGAAAGGATGGTGCGGGCTCTTTGCAGGGGCTTGCTTGCAAGCTGCTTGTCCCAGCAGTACCCAGTGTTTGCAGCAGGACGGGCTGTTCCCTCTTTGCTTCGTTGTTTGAGTTCATGTATCACAGAGATATCAGGAGGTATCCCATAATTTTGGACTGGAGGCTGCATGGCACACCCCAGAGCAGCACTGAGTCTCCATGAGCATCCCCAGGGACCAGCACCTGAAGTTTTCCCATCCCACCATGTAGGCACAGTCACTAGTAGATGTTCCGTTGACTCTTCTGATCACAGTGTGCTTATTGCTATTAATTGCTGTCATTAATAATCGACTTTGCACTGGAGCAGGGCTCTGCTTTGCATAAATATTCATCTGAAATGACCCAAGGAACTGTTTTTCTACTGCCATGTCTGATGAAACAGGAGGTTTGGTGCTCAGCTTTCCAGTCCAGCTTTCCTTTTCCTCCCCTTCATGTGATTCTGTCGACGCCACTTAACCAACGGCAGGATCCAACCCTGTGATTCAGACCTTCCCGTAGCTGCATCTTGGGGAAGATTAATCTTCCTAATGGAAGCTGGGCCTGTGACAGCTTTGACTTTCAAACCTCGGCCTGTCTTGGTACCAGATAAACCAGGGAGATCTGGAAGTCTCGTAATGTCACACACAAGTGATGTGTAAAGGAAAATACTTATAATTAACTTCAGCATCAAACAGTTTGTCTTTCAAGCAAATAAAAAACAAACAAAAAAATCATCCAATTCCTCCCTAGGCTTGGGTTGAAAATGAGTGTTTTTTTTTTTAATGTGCCTTTCCAAAAAGAAGGCATTTTTTAAATTTGAATTTGAATTGTGATATGTAAGCTTTAATGAAGTTCTGGCTTTCTTAGAGGTGGTGTCATGCTGTCACTGGGGTGAGCAGCTTGAAGCCCCTGTGTTTAGAAATGGGCTGAGTGTTGTGTGAATCAGTGTGTGGCCACTTAATTAAACACAGTCAAGGTTTCATGGGTCTCTGAAGACGACACTGTTGAGCAATGGCCGGGGCAGAGCAGGGCTGCTGCTGGTGCAGAGGATGGAGGTGGAGCTTTTTGCACAGTCCCTAGTTCAAAATAGACAAGGAACTACTGGAATCTGTGAAGATGCTGAGGGGCTGGAGCATCTGTGTGGCCAGGCTGAGAGCCCCTGGGGCTGCTGATCTGGAAAGAGCAACCTGAGAGGGGAGATGAGCAGTGCTGAGCAAGAACTCAAGGGCCCTGGGGGGCAAGAGCATGGGGCCAGAGTCTGGGCAGTGGTGCCAGGGACAGCACAAGGGGCAATGGGCACAAGCACCTGACCTGCCTTGCAGCTGATAGTGGCAAGAGTGGGATGGATGGATGGATGGATGGATGGATGGATGGATGGATGGATAAAGAGCATGGGAAGACCCTAAGGAGCTTTAGACCTTGCCCATCTCCCCCTGTGGATTTTTTGGGGTGCTGCATGGACCCCAGGCACACATCCCAAAATTGAAGGATGTGGCTGTTGCCTTCCAAGCACCATCCAGCAGCTCTGGCTTTGCTGCCCCACCATCTGGCACAGAAACGCCGGGTGAGGAGTTTCTTCCGAAACAAACTCCGTGTTGGCAGGGCGG
Organism: Ceyx cyanopectus; assembly: GCA_013401355.1. Taxonomy (NCBI): domain Eukaryota; kingdom Metazoa; phylum Chordata; class Aves; order Coraciiformes; family Alcedinidae; genus Ceyx; species Ceyx cyanopectus. The sequence goes on from VYZU01037898.1 coordinate 72,528, forward strand.
CCCCGTCTCCGTTTCGTGCACCCTTGCCTGCAGCGTGGGGCTGGAGCTTGCATCCCAGGAAAATAATACATATCCAGGAGGCCAAGACAAACACTGTCTGCCTGCTTTTTTTTTTTTTTTTTTATTATGACCTCTTGTAGTTCCTTCCAGCCATCGGCGCTATTCCCTTAATAAAGGACAGTTTGATCTCCGCAGGGCACTTCCTTACTTCTCATGCTTAAAGCCAAGGTGGCTGGCAAAGGGAAGACCTGGAGAGACCAGGGGATCCTGCTGTCCACAGACTTTTTTTTTTTTTTTTTGGTGGCAATGTTTTGATTTAGATCCTCATTCCAGTTTAGAAGTGGGGATGATGATCAGGTCTTAAAACTGAAAGAGGGGAGATTTAAATAACATAATAGGAAAAAATTATTTACTATGAGGGGGGTGAGACACTGGAATTTTGTTCAGAGAAGCTGTGGATGCTGCATCACTGCAAGTATTCAAAGACCAGTTTGGATGGGGTTTTGAGAAACCTGGTCTACTGGAAAGTGTCCCTGCTCACTGCAGCAGGGTTGGAACTAGATGTTAAGTTTAAGGTCCCTTTCAACCCAAACCCATCTATGATCCTATGTTAATGACTGTTGGATTTTAGTTGGAAATGCAGGCAGTACATTTCAACAAAAGGCGAGATGCTCCAGTTGATAACCACCTCCCCGGGGACTAACCCAATGTCTGGTCTCATTCCGGTGACTTCAAGCACAGACTGTGGCCCCACCACCCTCAGGGCTCTGAAGAAACCCAACCAGGAACATTACACGGGTGGAAATAATTCAGCCCAACATTTGGGACCACAGCATCAGCGCTCTACTTGAAGCCCCAGCTCCTGGCATCAGGTGCTGGCATGGGCTGTCCACTTTGGCCAGTGGGATGAAGGGGGTAGCAGGGTGAGTTTCTGCCTTCATGGTTTGGAGGAGAAGCTCAGAAACTTGTCTGCCATGCAGACTTAGAGGCAAAGAGGTAATTTGTTTAAGCCATGGGAATTTTTTGGAAACTGCCAGAGGGATTTTAAACCTCCAGGGCTTGGAGTTCCAAGTGCGACAATTAAAAGTTTGGGGTATTTAGTGAACTCTGCATAGCTGTTTTTCCTCTTTCATAGTTCCATCATACCTTCTAATTAATTCCCTTTAATTGCTTTTAATTTCCTTTCCTCCTTATTTCTCCCTCTGTCTAACTGGTGCCGTCATCCTTTTAGTTTGCCTTTCATGTTGGAGACTCTCTATTAGATTTTGTTTCACCCACGTTGTGTCTTGCAGCTATTTCATTCCTGGAAAGCTCCGTCTCCAGAGATAAAATCTAAGTGGATTCGGAGGACCTAAAAGGATCGCATGCTTCATGGCTTTCTCTTTAGTAATATAGGAGGTAAACAGAATGTAATAAAAGACCCATCCTCCTTGGAAAAGGGCCATTTTCCATCACCTGTATTTTATTCTTTTTTTTCAGTGGTACCATCAGGCCATGGATACTCTTAGTCACTGGTGACAACACAAAGAGCCTCCCGGGATCTAACCCTGGCAGGTGTCTGAGGCTGGAACGAGCTCTTAGGATGACACAGTGACTTGAAGTATTTTTATTTATTAACTGCTCACTCTCGAGCTACCCAGAAGCCCCCCACCCTGAAGTTCCCACTGCTGGAATGGCTATCTTGGGGTCTGGCACGTTGCTGGCAGCTGTGATCCCTGCCTGGACACAGTGGGACACAGGGAGTGTGGCAGGGTCCTGCTTTGGAGCAGATGAGTATCTAGCTTGCTATTAAACTTCTGGCATTTATCGCTAATAGCTCTTGGTTTTAATATGTGCTACAGGATGGGGTGCAGTTTTATTGAGGTACCAAACAAATAAGAGCAAGGGAGATTGCTGATGAACAGTCAGAGGAGACCTAGACACTTGGGACCATCCAGATGGGTGACTGTCAGCACAGCGACATGGAGCTTGGCCAATATACACCATCTGAAGAGATGGAAGAGGGACGGGAGTTGTAGAATTGAATTTTCTCGATCACCTTCCTTTTCAAATTAAATTGTCATTGCTTTACCTTATCTAGAATCATAGACTGCTTTGGGTGGGAAGGGCCCTTTCAAAGTCATTTAGTGCAACCCCCCTGCAGGGAGCAGGGCCATCTGCAACTAGAGCAGGGTGCTCAGAGCTCCATCCAGCCTCCCCTGGGATGGTGCCAGGGATGGGGCAGCCACCACCTCTCTGAGCAGCCTGGGCCAGGCTCTCCCCACCCTCAGCACCAACCATTTCTCCTTCTCTCCACTCTCAGTCTCCCTCTTTCAGTTCCAAACCATCCCCCCTTGTCCTGTCCCAACAGGTCCTTCTCCAGACTCTGTCCCCATCTTTCTGACAGGCCCCTTCCAGTCCTGAGAGGCCCCCAGAAGGTCTCCCTGGAGTCTTCTCCTCTCCAGGCCGAACTCCCACAGCTCTGCCAGCCTGGCCTCCCAGCAGAGGGGTTCCTGCCCTCCCAACATTGCTGGGGCTCCTCTGGCTCTGCTCCAACAGCTCCCTCTCTCTGCTGTGTTCAGTCCTCCCAGCCCTGCAGGGGGTCTCCCCAGAGCCCTGGGAGCAGAGGGGCAGGATTCCCCCCTGGCCCTGCTGCCCAGGCTGCTGGGGGTGCAGCCCAGGGTGCCAGTGACTTCTGGGTACCAGCACATGGGGCCGGCTCCTCTCCAGCTTCTCAAGCCCAGCACCCCCAAGTTCTTCTCCCAGGGCTCTTCAGCCTCTCACCCCCAGCTTGGGTTGATCCCGAGGGTTCCACCTACCCAGGGGCAGGAGAGCTTGAACTGGGCCTTGTTGAACCTTTAACCTCTTCCTCCTGCTTCTCAATTTCTAATAGTGTTTAAACACTGTCTACCTCTATGTTTTCCATGTTCCAAAGCCACCAGGCTTTCGAAACAGCTTTGTCAGTTTTTCTCCCAGCTGCTGAAGGGTTCAAGTTTCCAGTGCTATTGTTTAATTGTCTCCAAGGGCTTCAGGAGCGAGGGAGAGTAATGCCCTGAGTTCAGAGCTGATTTCTATTAGCCTGTGTTGGTGCCCAGCATCAGGCTGTCTATCAAAGATGTTGGCTGAACAACATACATCCAACAGAGCCAAATTAACTTGGGGGGGGTGTGTGTCTTCCTTTCTTCTGTGGAGAGAAGAATGACCAGTGGCATCTAATTCCATCTGGAATTGGTCCAGTAGCCTACTTTATATTGTTAAAGACTTGGAGGACTTAAAGTTGGGATTATGAGGAGCATGGTTGGGAGTCAGCTGGAGACTTTGGTTGCGAGGAAGGTCTTGGTGGGGAGCAGAAGGAGGCATAAAGCAACAGTGTGTCCTGGCTGCTACAACCTGGGGACATCTACCTGTGGTAGGCTCAGGTTGTTTCAGAGGCTAATGGATTCTTTAGGCTTATCCAGATGCTGGTAGGAACGAAATTTCTGAGTTTGGGTGGAAACCAATAAGTGGATTGAGTAGTGGGAGGAATATGGCTACAGGACTTCAAGGTGCCAAGAAGAGAGGTCTTAGAGCCAAACACAGCTTCTGCCACCAGAAAGACTTACTCATGATACCTAGAAAGTTTAGTATGGATTATTTGCTGTTATTATTCTACCAGCAGTCTGAATATTAGTAGTAATAGTTTAGCCTTGCAGGGATCCCAGCCAGTCCTCCCTGGGTCAGTACCCTGTTCTTGTGAGTGGTCATCATGGTGAGATGATGGACCAGAGCAGGTGAGAGATGCTTTGTGAGCTGTAGCTTCTGGGTTTGGAGATCCAGCAGCTTCAAGACCCTTTTTATAGTGAGGTGGGGGGCTGCTAAGGAGGTCTTAGTGAACTGCCTCTCTTTGGCAGAGAAGTATTGCAGCAAATATTGCTCTGTCCAAGGTGGGACCAAGCTATGGCCAGGAGCTGGTGGCAGCCAAGTCAGCCCTGGGGCTGTCCCTGCTGTCTAGGAGCCCAGGGCTGCTCGAGGCTACGTAGTCACCAAGAGGTAATATTTTGCAAGAGGCTGATCTGAGCGCTCTGTGCCTTTTGCATTTTGGGTGAATCATCCTGGCGAGCGGGCGAGAGATCTCCGGAGGCGCTGGGATGGCAGCGGTGTAGGTTGCTGGCAGCCTCAGGCTGTGCGGCAGCTGCAGGAGAGCGCTCCTGTCCCCATCCTGTCTGGGCACGTCCTCGTGGCTGAAGCTGAGGCTGAGATCAGCGGGGCTGAGGGAGAGCAGCCAACTGCAGATCTGACCTCTGGTCTCAGGAGCATCTTCTTGGGACAGTGGGGAAAATCACAGAATCACAGACTGGTTTGGGTGGGAAGAGAACTTTCAAGGCCATCTCATCCAACCCCCCTGCAGGGAGCAGGGCCATCTGCACCCAGAGCGGAGTGCTCAGAGCTCCAGCCAACCTCCCCTGGGATGGTGCCAGGGATGGGGCAGCCACCACCTCTCTGAGCAGCCTGGGCCAACCTCTCCCCACCCTCAGCACCAACCATTTCTCCTTCTCTCCAGTCTCAGTCTCCCTCTTGCAGTTCCAAACCATCCCCCCTTGTCCTGTCCCAACAGGTCCTTCTCCAGACTCTGTCCCCATCTTTCTGACAGGCCCCTTCCAGTCCTGAGAGGCCCCCAGAAGTTCTCCCTGGAGCCTTCTCCTCTCCAGACTGAACCCCTCCATCTCTCCCAGCCTGGCCTCCCAGCAGAGGGGTTCCAGCCCTCCCAGCATTTCTGGGACATCCTCTGAACCCACTCCAATAACCCCAAACAGCAGGACCTTCTCCAGGGTGTGGTGGAGAGATGTATGTCTCCTCTTCAGTTTATCTCTCCCCTAAAAAAGCATCATAGCAAAGTTTTGTGGAGCTAACCTTGGACTACCACCCATCCCAGAGTTTGGCAGACCCTCCACCATCCTTCAATGGGACAGGGTGCTTTGTTGCTTGGTAGGAACCAGGTCAGTTGCTTGGCTGAGCATCCCTCGATGCTGCGCTCTCGACTCTTTCCACTCCCGTCTTAATAACTGTAAAGATCGGGGTTGCCAAGGTCCTCCTGTTGCTATAGTGAGATTAGATAGGGCAGAGCACTGCATTCCCTCCGCCGAGGGGAGAAAACACTCCCATCCCTTCCCTGGGCTTCACCAGTGAGCTGTTTTCCTCCACCAGCAGCGACTAATTGCACCTGAAAGACACGGTACATATTTCACCAAAATTAATATTTCATAGGCTGTAAAAAAAAAAAAAAAAAGAAAAGGGAAAAAAAAATTAATTATCAAGGCATTTTCTCCCGGAATCAACTTAAGAGACTCTTCAGCTGGAACGAGTTTCCAGCGCTAACTGTGAAGTTAAAATATTTATCTTCATAAACACGTCACTCGAGCCGCACTCTTCCTCGCGGGGTAATTAGCAAGAGGCACGTTAGCCCAATCAGCAGGTGCCTGCGAGACACAGATTTGCCTTTTGCTGCTGGGCGTGGTGAGGAGATGATTTATTAAACGAATTTGAGAGCGGCGAGTCTGGCCAGACCTCTGAGTCAAACCGCTGTAGGAAAAAGAAAAAAAAGAAAAAAATTAAATACCCAACCCAACAACAAAGCAACAAACCAAACAACAAACCAACAACCAACAACCCACCAGCCGGAGCATTTGCAGGCAGAAGATGGGTGACGGTCGTTTTGCTACGGTCGGTTGCTTCCTGATGTCGAGGTGCCCTTCCCAAAAACTCCCCGGGATCTACAGAAACTGACCCAGGGACCGTTGGATTGCAGGAGGTACTCCGGTATTTTTCATTTCTCAGCTTTTTGGGGTTTTTTTCCCTTTTTTTAATCTCCTTTTTCTCAGTGTGCTGGGTGACTCGGGTTGGTTTATATAGGAATATAGGTTGAGATTTCCCCCAGTGTACAGGGGGCAGCACCGGTGTCCCTCCTCTCTGCTTGGGTTTAAAGTGTTAAAAGGCCATAAACTTTAACCCTCTCTAGCCCAGTACCACACATGCTCTGGAGAGGGATCTGTGCCATCTCCCCTGTGTGTGTGCATGGTGGAGGGAGGTGTGTGATGGAGAGTTTGTGTCCTGGAATGGGTTTTTTTGGACTTGAGGTTGTATTTTGTGCATGTTGGGTGCTGGTACCTCAGGATGTGGTCTTCTGGGCATGTGGCTGTGTGTTGTACTTCTCAAAGCTCTTATATTTACTGAGGAGATAGAGATGGTGTTTTTTTCTTGTCTGTAAACCTCTCTGGTCTTGAGATTGGTGAGGAACATGCAAGGGAAGAGCTAGTGGTGGCCCCATATCCTAGGAGAAGATTCTTGGTTGGTGCCAGCATCAGCCTGCTGAAGATTATTCAAGCTGAAGTACTGTCACTGTTTTTTTTCTCTCTGAAAACCCTTTCTGCTGTCTGGGACCCCATGGATGGTTTATTCAAGATACACAAGCAATGATCCATGACCTGGCTGAGATAATTCCAGGGTCTTGCACCCCAGCTGATGTGTGGGGCTCTGTGTTCACCGCAGCTTTGGAAAAGCTGGAGTGGGGTTTGCAGAAAGAGTTGTCTGATGTCTCCCAGGTTTCACAGTGGAAATGCTGGGTGGTGGTCTGGGTTGGGGGAGAGGGTTCAGGTCTGGTTTCTCAACCTCTGAGCAGATGTGTTTTTTGCAAGGGTTGAGATTCATTCATCTTCTTCTCCAACAACAATCCTTAAGTTTTAGTGAAATTTTTGGAAGCAGATCTCCTGAGCAGCACTGCAAACTCTCTGTGCAAAGAGATGTTGTGTTGTCAGAGATCCAGATTAACTGTAGGAAACCAGTTCTTGGGGAGATTTGCTGATGGGTCCCAATTTGTGCTGCTGTTGATGTTTCCCTGCCATCTGCCACTGTCTCCTCAACTTGCCTTCTGCTCAGCATCTCCAGGTGAGAATTCTGAGGTTTAACAGCTGGAGGGGGGTTGTCAGAAGATCTTTTCCTTAGCTTATTTGAAGGATTTGCTGTAGCAAGTGTCACTTGGTGTTGATTGCCTGGTCTCCTCCACTTAAGACAAACTCAGTTCTTGATGTTCTCCTTGCTCCCCTGGTCGGGCTGGAAAAGACCATCTGGAGCTCTTCACACACTCTATTTTCAGGTCTTTCTGTTAGCATCATGACTGATTCTGATTCTCATTCTGCAGTGATGGCCAAATGGCACAGAGTGTGCTAATCACTTGGAGGAGACGTGTTGAAAGGTTACATCCTGGTGGTATATGTCATGCCCTGTGCCGTTCAGTCAGGGCTGGTATTTATGGGATCGTGCTCCACCGTGCTGGGTGGAGAGCCCTCCTCCCAGGGAAACCCAGCAGGATCTAACCCCCATTTCTGGGAAATTTTGGTGCCTTCTTCCCTGTCTTCTTCCAACAGCTGGTTCCTGCTTCTGCTTGGGTTGCAGCTCCCACAGCCATCCTTGGTTTACAGCAACAGGGACCCCTTAAAGGAGCAGCAGCTTCTCCTTCACCATGGTGTGGCCAAGAGAACAAAGCATGTCATGGTGGCATTGCAGTTGGTGCCCCAGGTAGGCAGGAGGAGGCTGGACCTGACCAGGAGGATGGTTCCTGGTCCAAGTGCTGAATTTTCTTCACTATAAAATGTTTGTAGCTCCCTGTCTGGTTCCTGTGCCACTGGAGGATCTTGGTGATGTGGTCATCTATGTGGAAGGGACCAGATAGAATCTTGGCTCTGGCCTGAAACCCACCCATGGGCATCCAGGGGGGAAATCTCTTTCTTCAAAGCCATGCGAGCTTTACAGTGGAGTGGTGTTTAATACAGATTGCAGGGAGAAGAGAAATTCGGGATGGCTTCAAACTTGGTATAAGATGCTTTCAGATCCCCAGGGATCTGCAAAAACCTACTGAGATTTTTGGGGAAGGACCAAGGGTGGAGGGAGTGTCAGAATGGGGTGGGCTGGGGAAGAACATGCAAGGGAAAAATGAAGGGAAAAGAGGGTAAATGCAACTTCCCAGGATGTGGGGACAAGGATGGGGGAGTCACAGCTGGGATGAAGACTAGATCCAGCATCTGGGAGAAGGTACTGGAGGCTGGAAGGCAGGAAACTTGCCGGGATGATGAAGAGGAGGTCAAAGGTGTCCTGTCAGTGGGGATGGGAAGGAAAGCAGCTGCTTTCTTGGAAAAAAAAAGAAGGGAACCATTGCAGAGGGTGTTCTCAAAATACCACGGAGACCTTTGAGTGTGGGACGTGTCATACCTGGGGTGCTTAATTGTCCCTCCAACTGACCAACTCCTCAACAAGTTGGGGTGTCCATGAGCAAGACAGTCCACCAGCACACAGCCGTGTGTTGGAGCTGCCTGTGGACCACAGAGAAGAGATGGGCTCTGGAGAGGGGAGCAGGGGGAGAGGGGAGGACACAATCCCACTGTAGCTGCCCCTTGGAGCTCTTCTCGGCTCTCCAGGTGCCTGATCCACCATCTGTGGAGCTCATCTCCTTATGCATTATGTATGGCCAGGAAAACTCTCACCCTGTTGCTTCTGATTACGGGAAAATTACAGGTTACCTGGGCAGACTCTGCAGCCGCTGAGGCCCCCGAGCAGAGCCCGGTCAGAGATGCAACACCGGCCGCAGGTGCTCAGCAGCAGCCTGACCTCGGGTATCCCACACGTGGATTGCACAGGGGATTTGCAAGACTCGCCTCAAATCGTTTGCATATTTTGGGGGTTTTTAAATTATTTTTTCCTTAGTCCCCTGAAACTTTGGGCGGGGCATGTGTTGGGGGTGTTGATGCCCGGGGGCTCAGTGGGCTGTGCTCATCTGTTCTGCTTGCTGAGAGTGGGGACCAGTTCAGGGGCATCTCTCCTGGGAAAGTGGCTTCTGAGTCAGTCCAGTTGCTCTCTGATTTTGGGTTCTCAAACCTCAGAAGTTCCTAGCTGCCTATGCACTCTCTAATTTGTATGTATTGTATTGTATTGTATTTTAT
>VYZU01037901.1:0-11611 GCA_013401355.1 Ceyx cyanopectus
AAAAAAAAAAGAAGAAAAAGTTATGTTCCAGAAACTATGATGTGTCTTCTAGACTAGGTCTGTCTGGCTCAGGCTGTTGGTGCTGCACTCACCGGCATAGACCTGCAGATCTGTGCAGAAGTGCAGGTTTCCTCTGCAGCACTCAGGCAGTGGGTCTTTAGTCACCAAAGGGTAAAAAGCTTAGCCAAGGGTTGGAATAGCTTCTCCTTAAGCTTATTATTTGCAAAAAGAGGGTGTGTGTGATGGATTTACACTGAAGAAGTCATAAGAGATGCCGGTAATGCCAATTTAATTGTGGAAAATTGTCATGACATCTTCACTGACTAGAGAAGTAAAATGCATGATCTGATAATCCTGAAATGCTGCTGATATACATTTCTCTTCAACGTTTCCTGGATGGAAACTTAGGAAGTGTTGAAGCTAACAATATTCTTGTTGCCAGTTACTTTGGCTGCCAGCTCCAGCTCAGATTCTCTGAACAGACATAGCCAATTAGCAGGATTTCCCACCCTACGACTGGATGCAAGTGATTTCCAACAGAGAACAACTTAGAGAGGTTCCTGCAGGATCAACAAACTGCCAACATCCCTTTTGGCAAATCTGGTAGCACTACTTGAAGAGCTGTGCTAAGCTGGAAGCTGTTCTCACCTGCTATCACCTCTTTGCTTTACAGGTTTTTACACATTTCAGAGATGCTGGTTAACTGCAATTAGGAAAGTAATGCTGTGGTTGTGATTTAAGGTACTGTTTCAGGAATAGACTCTTGTGTTAGATCAATCATAGCACACTGGTAGGTCAAGAAAACAAGGGTTCTATCCAGAGAAAAAAGGAGTGTATGTATATTCATGTACATTACTTAAATATAACCATATGTTACACATATGCATATGGGGTTTTTTTTCTGTCGTGTCTGTCTTGTTAAATTTAGACTGACAGTAAGTGTGCTTTGTGGATACAATCTTGTAATGCTTACACAAGTAGTGTTTACTCACCCTAATCGTCCTACCCAAGTGACTTTCTGGTTTGGTTGTTTGCTCCGTGTTCTGAAATGTTTGCTTTTATTCAGAGTAACTTAGGAAAATGTATTTGTTGTTTACTCTTGATCTATTCTTTATCACAAGTCTTGGTTTTAATAGTGAAAAGGATCTTAGTGTGGAAAAGAGTCATTCTAGTAATGACTTATTTGCACAACAATGATAAAAAATAAATTTTCAATGGCAATATACAGCTATTGCTTAAGATCTGAAAGTTAATTTCATTGTGTTGTATTATAACATTTTTCTTCCATCGTTATTTAAGTTTTTTTCAGACTTATTCTCAGGCATAGGTTTTGCTGGTTTTTCTTCAATCCTTAGTAAGTTGACCAAAAATACTTTTACCAAATTAGGTCAAAACCCAAAAATTAGTTCAGTTTACTCCTTTTGTTTTACCTTGTAAAGTTTGGAGAACTCCTTTCAACATGATAGCTACTGTCCAGCACATTTGCTCAAAATGCATCAAGGCTAGAGATGCACGTGCTGCTTAATTAAATCACTGTGGTCATTGTTTTAAAAGCAAGTAAAAGGAATATTTGTTTTCAGAGGCTATTGTTGCCTTTAACTATTCTAGATTATTAAAATACCCAAGTCAATATTTGTTAATTTTAACAAATGTTCAGTGGTTTGGAAGCAGTATCTTATTTATTTATTTAGGTCATATGTATATAGAATACTTACTGAACCTACAGCAGCTTTTGGCAGTTTGAAAGTTACTGTTAATTAACCTCTCTGCTTAAATTCCTGCAAGCTAAAAAGTAATTGATGAGTTATCGTGGTCAAAACAATAAATCCTGAAGCTATTTCATGAATATAGTCATTTGACATAAATTAGATGTTCCATCAATGGGTCCAATCAATTCTTTAATGCCATATTTCTGTGGGATTTTGTGTTTAGAAATACCTCAGTATTAATATATATTAATATGTATTTCTGAGAAGTAGAGAAACAGAAGCAGGATGGGAAGCCCTGATGTGCTTGTGGATCTCGACAGAAATAGAGGTGTCCATTGATCTAGCTATGTAATTGTGGTGCAGGGTCTTTGGTGTTGTGTAGTGCCACTATTATGCATCTTTTAATATTTTGCAAAATAACTGAAGTACTTATTTTTCTCCCTGCTTACATTTGTGTTATTTATATTGAACACTTTGAACTGGGAAGAGAATTTCTCAGTTTGATGTGACTTATTGGAGTTATTTGCAGGGGTTTGTAATAATAGCATTGAACATATTTCCCCAAAAGGATAAGAACAGTACTTACCTGTTGTAGAGTTTAATTGAATGCTTAATTTATTCTTCAGAAAGCAGTCTGTTCTCTCCAGAGAACTGCTGGTTGAAGTTTAAAAAGTACTTTTTGTTCTCTGATCTTGGAGAACAAATAGCTGCACTGTGGTTGTTCAGATGGGAACAGCTGTTCCCATCCTTTCAAAGCAAGAGGAAAAAACCAGGACATCCTGGCTGCTTCATAGTATCGACCACTCGGGGATCTCATTCTGAGTGGAGCAGGTTCTGCATGTATAAAATGAGGACTGAAAGACATACTTAGTAGCTTTGACAGCATAGGCTTTGCACATAAAAATGCAAAGGCAAGTCTGGGGAACATGTTTTTGTACAAAGCTGATGCTATTACCTCCAGACTTCCAGTGATCTTAGAGTGTACTTGTTCAAATTCATTGAGTAGAATGACATGTGGGAGGAATTTGGGGGTTTTCTCAGAAATCTATGAATCACTTTCTGCTGCATTCTCTAACTCTAGAGTGACTGAGAATTCCTGCTCTGTGCTGCTGTTCAAAATTCTGTTTTAGAGAAGGCAAACTGTATTTTAATACTGGGTTGTTTGGTTTGTATGTTTTTGGTGTTTGTTTGTTTGTTTGTTCATTTTGTTTTTGTTTGGTTGGGGTTTTTGTTTGTTTTGTTTTCAATTTTAGAAATGACATAGAAATGGTTCTTCAGCTGATTTTATTGAGCTAGTATATAACTGTGCAGCTGAAAATCCAAATGGACCTGAGGTCTAAAACTTTATTTGATGGGATCTAAAGAAAAGAATTCTACTTGTGGAGGCAGAACTGGTAATATTTTGGTATAGCTTGGAATATTTGAGCTCCAGGTAAATATATCCTCTCTCATTGGTCAGGTGAGTGTACTAAAAACTGATTTGAAGATAACTCTGTTAGCAGTACATTGCAGCTGGAGAAAGAATTGTATGCCTGACAACAGACTGAATGGTGATTATGAACTGATTAGACTGATTTCAGAAGTTTTCAGTAAAAAATAAAATCTGACACACTATTTCTTTTACTGCTATTCAGGTTCTTTCATTCTTTGCAAACTTGTTTGTATGAGATGCAGGGGACAAAAAACTTAGATCTGCAATGATTGTTTTTGCTGGTAGACTGTGGTGGAGGTCTTTTCACATGGGGTTATTGTGTTATTTGTCAGTTGGCCAAGTTCCTAAATTCTGTTCCATTGGAGCTTATTTTGATGGAACTGTTGCCTATGATGTATTGGGACGTGGTTGCTGTGTAATAAAAGTTGTGTGTTTAGTAAAACTAAACAGATTTTGATGGGGGAGTGCTTAGGCTGTGGGACACTACTCGTGTGTTTCTGAAGACTTGGTTCTCTGTAACAAGACTGACAAAAATGTAAGTAGAAGAGAAGCAAAGTAGAGGAAAATGGAACAGCAGAGATGTAAATTTATGTGCCATATACTGATGGAAAAGGTGTAATAGCCTGTTAAATTAAGGTATAAGTATTACCCCAACTTTTTGTGTACTATTATTATCATCTAGGTAGTTATTTCTAGACACTAGATATTATTAAATGCAATTAGGTATATTTTACTTAAAGGAAATTCATCCTACCCGAGAAGGCTCGAGTTTTGCTCGCCAACCTATCTCAAAGTGCTCATGTAATGTTTTTTGGTGGTTGCTCTGAGAGAGAAGAGCTGCCACAGTCTGGCAATCCTGAGAAGCTCTGCTTACTCATTTGCTGCAGTTGCCCCATGTCCACACTGGGTTTTCCTTCCCCAGTTTCTTTACGTTCACATTTGAGTTGCCTCTGGAGCACCTTTGGGATCTGGCTGCAGGAGCAGAGTGTGTTTTTTCCATGTTTTTGCAGTATAAATGTGCAGGAGTCTTGAAGGCAAACTTCCTACTATGATGAGCTTTCTAAACAGAGGATCTAACCACTTTTTATCTTTGACAGCAATATGAAGAAAACTTCTGTCATTATAAAGATTTACTGACATGCTTTTAAGTGCTGTGTCTCATCATTTTAATTTGTTTTTCATATTGCTGTATGAAATAATTTCAAAATGAAATCTAGAAAAGCTATTCTAAATGCCAGATTCTTCTTTAACTCAGATGCTGTTAATGTCTTTAGTTTTTATATTTTGATAATAAAATTAAATAACTTTGCATGACAAGTGAGTTGAAAGCTCCACTAAGAATTCTTATTTCTGTGGGGAGCGGAAATTACTGTGAAGCTCTCTGAATTAATAACCGCCCTTCAGAGACAAAATTCAGGAATTAAAGAACTAAATTCACCTACCTTCTATAAGTGTTGTCTTACTGTTTTTTTGGTTGTGGGTTGTTTTTTTGTTTGTTTGTTGTTGGGGGTTTTTTCTGTTTTGTTTTAGTTTTTGTTTTTTTGTAGGTTTTTTTTTCTGAAAAGGACTGCATGCCAGTACTGGAGTTGCAAATTTCTTGTACTGAAATGTAGGCTTGTTTTTCTCCTGCTGGATATGGTCCACAGAGGTGTATAATTGATTTAGTCTCTTGTCATCACAGATTGANTATATTTTTTTTTTTTTTTGGCAGCTCTAAAGACAAGGATAACTTGTCTTGAAAAATATGTAAATAATGGAAAACTCAGTGACAGAAGTTTCTGTAACCCAGGGGACTACACTGTAAAATGAATATACAAGGGCTTAGAAAAAAATTATCTCTTTGATTTGTTGTGGAAAGATATACAATGTTAGGCCAGTTGAAAAGTGTGATCTTGTCTTTTATTTATTGGGTATACAGAGCAGAATGGAAGTTGTACAATTATTTCAGATGAACTTGTCTAAGTATAATGCTGTCCTGTTTGTAAAACGCTTCTGAACAAGTGTTTTACAAACAAGCTTGATTGTTTTAAAAATAGATTTTTTATTTATTTTAAGCAATTGTTCAACACAGTTTTCAAAACAATCTAGGAACTGGGTGCTAGGCTCCTATTTCTGTTGGTGTTCACTGGGATAACAGAAGATAAAAAATGAGGTGATACAAAGTGTTTCTGCTTTCAGGATTTGAGGCATGCTAATTTAAGATGTTTTTTTCAGGAACATCTTCATTAAAGAAGTCTTTTAGTAATGAAACTATGAAAGTATGCAAGAATAAAAATACATAGGAAGTTTTTATGGTGGAGCTCAACATTTAGGAGGCAGACCAGGAATATAAGCATAAAAGGTCATGTGACTTACACCTTCAGTTTGGACTAATGAAGATAAATATTGTCAATGAATTCAAGTATTTGATTGCTGCTTTTACAGAGAAGTACCAAGTAATTGAGATATGATCTGAAAATCCTATCAAATGGAGGCAAGTGTGCTGAAATAAAAAAAATAGAGCTGAGAGATTAAATCATTGGCATTTGTAGGCACACACAATAGAAAACATTCCCAGTGAATTTACCATCCTACTGTGCAGGAATTACATGGAAATGAAGGGCACAGTTGATACTCAATGGTATAGCTTTGTTAAAAGGGGATAGATACAGTTCCTGGCCTGACCATCACTGTTAATATAAAAGTCTATTCAGATAATTAGCTGCTTATATGTTGTTCCTTTGCAGTTCAGTTGACGGCCACCTCTGAAAGTCCTTAGACAAACCTCAAACTTACTAATTAGCACAGATGCTAGTGAGACATCTCCTTTTTCTTCACCTGTTGTTAACTTCAGAAACATATTCTTGTTTCTTTGGGAATTTCCAGCTGCTTCTCTCACTCATACACTCTCCATTGTTATACATCTGTTTATTTCTAGTTCCTGTCTTTAGCATCCTAGCTATTTTAGTAATGCCCTTTCATGTGTGCTACAAAATACTTTTTTTTTTCCTAATTTAGCTGTCAGTAACATTCTGCTCTGAGTCAGATGTACATTTTTATTCTTTTCAAGTTTATTTTTATATCTTTTTCATTTGCTATTTAATCTGTGGTCATATTATTATCCTTTACCACAGAACAGTGAAGCTTCTTCCTTTGATTTCATTAATATGCCTCCTCTTCCAGGCTTCTCCTTTTGTATTCTTTTTATCATCAGAGTATCTATTTTCTGTGGTTTCTGTTCCTGGGCTTAACACTTCAACCAGTAGATGGATGGGCTAGTCAGTATTTAGTGGACATTGGAAGTAAATATAAAAGATGATCTCGCAAATCTTGGCCATAGTAGAATATATGCATTTTCCCCACTAGTAAAGACTAGTTTAATAACAAAGATTTACATTTATTCATTCAAAATTACAGGACAGAAATACTGAAACTACTAAAGAAATGGAATAGAAAGTAAATTGCGTGTGTATCTCAATAACATCTCTCTATTGTCTTCCTAGATTTCAGTAGTCAGTAGGTGTCCAGTTTAAGTAGGACTAAATATTGGATACAATAGCCCAAGTAAGTTGTTTTCCAATAAATAGGAATGTCTTCTCTGATTAAAGAATAGTAATTGGCTCTTGTATGTTAAACAATGTGGCCCAAAGCAATTTTATAATAACCTTCTAAGTGCTTGTAAAAAACCCCAAACAAACAAACTGACCCCTCCTCAAAAAAGCCAACACTTTATTACTTTTAACAAATGCAGTAATTGCATTTCTTAATTCATTTTTTGTGAACTGTCAATAAATTTTGGTCCATTAGATGCAGAATTTAATTAGCTAGGATCATGATTTACGTGATTTCTGACTTGCTTGCTATTTACAATTTCTAGTAAATGTTGCCCTCGGCAAAATAAACATACTTAATTTATAGCCAGTTGTGAGCAATTATTTTTCATTTTGGTGACACTAAATGTCACTAAAATGCTGTCTATTTTAAGGTTACAAATACCCTATTCTGTTGCCAGAGCCTTCAAATGTGTTACAGTAATATGGAGTCTGAAATTCCTGTGTATCCAGGACACCTTTCAAAGACAGTGATTTATCATCCTAAGGAACTGAAGGTGTCACCTTTCCAAGCATGACATTTGTGCTTAGCTTATTGCTGAGAATGAGAATCCCATTTCCTTTTCCAGCTTCTCCAAGACTGCAGTTCTTGAGAGGTTTTGGTGTGCCTTGGCTGTTGGATAGTTATCCTGATCTCATGTTTAAGGGCCTCTGCTTTGAGACAAAATGGATGGAAGTCTTTTATATTTGCAAGGACTTTGCTGGAGGAAAATAAGACTGAGGAAAAAGGGAGATGAAGGTAGTTAGTGAGATTTACAATAGGAGAAGGCAAGGGGGTCATGTGTTTGCCCTCAGTTTTTCAAGTGTTGTCACTTGATCCCTTTCCCTGTCTAGCTTTCTTCATCCCACAGTACCTTTGATCAGGATTCTGTTCCTGATCCAGTTGCTGTCTTCTCTTTAGTACCTTTTCAATCTGTGTGCTGGATGCAAGGTGTCTCTGCCTGCTCTATTCCTGCTCTGGAATTGCTGTCCTGGGTGGTGTTGGCAGCTCGTGTGCTGAGGCCACCAGCCAACCATGCTTCTGGACCTGAGCCAGCAGCTCGAGCACTGACCTGTGCTCTGTAGAGGTTTCATGGACCACCCAGCCCCAACACAGTTTTCTGCCAGGACCAGTGTTACTGTGCTATTGTCCCTTGGAGGGGAGATAGGTGTATCTGTGCTCACTTACACACACTCACCTTTCGGTGAGAGGTGCATGAAGTGGACCTGTGAAAAGTCTGGAGATGCTGAGGGGCAGCTGAATGTAGCTCTGGATGTTTGACATTTACAGGTTTGACGTCCACCTGGGGTTTGTCAAAGTGCCACGTGTGCCAGTACAGCACTTCTGCAAGAACTGAATGGTTTTGATCCCAAATGGCATTCAGGGAAAACATCTGTCAGTTGAAGACTGTACTGAAAGTACAGCATACTTTTATAGGTATCTCTAATTAAACGTGAATGGTTTGTGGTTTTATTTTATGCTTTAATAAGAAAAAAACAAACAAACAAATCAAAAGTTTGAACACCTTCAGGTCTATTGGCCATGAAAATAAATTTCTGTGCTACATTTAATTTAGGGTTAAAACTTGAAGCAAACTAAGTAGATTTTAATTTGCTGTTATAAAAGTAGTATTTTTTCATAGTCTTGTTAAAGTTGCAATGTTTTCTTCCTAGAGAGGCCCAGAACTGAACTTTTCCATAGGACCATCTGTGAAGCATTTTGGAATACTGATAAATTGATGTTCAAGAAGTGCAGTTAGTCAAATCAAGGCGAGAGCTGGAGAGGTGGTCATGTACTGAGATGTGTGAGAAATCTTTCCTGTTTGTGTTTATCCACTTTGAGTCCATATTACTTTTTGTCATTTGTTTGGTGCTTGAATACTCATTGAATTACTACCACTAGCATGAGCATGTCCTTAGTAATGTACATAATGTACAGTGTATCACACTTATTAATGTGGATGAAGTACTGTCAGTGAAAGTAAGTTTCTGAAAGCATAGTATAAGTAAATGCCAGATGGTATAAGAAGGCTTTATGGTGACCATAGGCCTAGTTCTCTCATCTTTATTTATACTGTTGTTACTCAGTAGCCACTACATCAAATCCTGGTCTAGTCGAGTGTCTGTGCAGAGCCAGTCAAGTCAGGTGGATTGTCACAGCACATGGTGCCTTGGTCTTAGTGCTCTGAGATGAAGGAAAAGGAATGGAATAGTGGAAATGCAAACCTCGTATTTTATTTTTTTTATGTTGAACTTCATTGTTTATGGAACCGGTGGATACTTGTACCTGGGGATTGTTCCACAAGAAACTTCTGTGGAGCATAAAAATGTTCACCACAGGAGGAAACTGCTGGCAGGACAGAGAGAGCACCCCTACTGCTGGACAGGTGAAGCCTGAGAGGAATGAATAGGAAGTTATAAACTGAAGGAAAGAATTCAATATTAATATGTAAAATAAATATGAAAAACAATCTATAAATATAGCTGTTTAACCAAATAATATATATCTGCACAGAAAGGAAAAGATTTTGAAAAGGTTGCAGAAAATAATGTAAAAAAAAATTATATATATATAACATATATATATATGAGTATTTTTTCAGAAGGGGGAGTGTGTGCTAAATATTAAGGCAAGACTTGTGTCTTTCTACATTAGAAGGTAATTGCAGTGGTCATATGTAGAGGGAGGATAGTGTTCTTTACCATTCAGTTTATTCTCAGTTCAGATAAACACAGTAATACAATTTTAACACTGCACAACTTTGAGGGGAAAGAAGGTTCTTTAAAAAAATAAAAAGCAAGCTAGAGAACTTTCTGATCTTACTCTGGGAGAACATATGGTACTGGTGTTTCAAAACCTGTCACAAGCTACACTGAGGAATAAAGTCCTGAGAAAGATTACAGTCTGTCTTGAAACAGAAAAAAAAATAATTTTTTTTTTTCCTTTTAAACACATCAAGAACAGAAGTACATCATAAGGAATAGAAAAGATAGGATTAATCCTTGAGAAATTGAGTGTAGTGGAAGAGTATGAAAAATTCAGTTTCCCTTCAACACAGAAAGTGAGAACACACCAAACTACAGATTGCTAAACTGTTAAGATCAAGAGCAAATAATCCAGAAGACAAGAGGGAAGGAAGACAAGAAAAATATTAATAATGAAGTTACTGAAGATTGGTGCTACTCTGAACAGCAAGAAAAAGAGAATTAGGAGAGGAAGCTAAATTTTCGTTTCCCATGTTGATGGTAAAGGCGGCAGCAGGAGGGACATGTTCTGAAGCAAATAGGAAGGAGTGGGTAGAAGGTGAGAGAAGGAAGTTTGTGGGGAGGTAATGGAATAGGAAGTGGTGTCGGAGAGTCCTGGACTGTTGCTTGTTAGCCTGGTCCATGGGATACTGCAGGGCCCCTGCCTGGCTTTTTAGTGGCAGCTGTATGGGTTGAGCTTAGAGCTGTTGGAGAAAGAAGAAAAGTATAACAACAGGACATGGTTAGGAGTTTGGACTATGGGTTATGTGACCAGGGCTACCCAGTAATACCTCCAGGGACTCAGCAGAGATCTGTGACTAACCAATTTAACTGTTGTAATTTTGTCTCAGAAAAAATAAATGTATGGAGTACTGGCAGAGTGTAATTATAGGTAATTCCATTGGTGATAGTTCCCTTGTAAAAGGGGCAAATCAGAACAAAGTAAAAACATCCTAAAACTTTAGAAAGCTTCTCTCATAGGCCCTTTCATTCCTGGAATTAAAAGTTAGGCAAATAGTTTTTGTTTGTTGGTTGTGGATTTTTTTCCTTCTCTCTTTTAAAACAAACAAACAAACAAAAAATCCAAACAAGCAAAGAACAACAAAACCATAACCAAACTAGAAATATAGTTAAAGTTATTGCTTTACAAAGTGATAAAGCAAAAAAACCCAAACAAACCCAAAATAAACCTTTGATGTTTATCTGAAACGTTATGTATATGTGTGCAAACAAAAGTGCCTTTCCAGGGTTTGTATATGTAACAGAGAATTTGTAAATAAATTAGAAAATGACATAAGCATTTATGTAAACAGGTAAATATTAAATGCATATACAAGTTTTTGTGTATTGAATAAAGAAATATAAAATTAGAGTAGGATTTTAGTACAGACAGACTATCAAGGAAATGTAAGAAAATTATTGATATAAAATTTCTGTCAAGACAGCTAATAATTACTTCATAAGAGGTAACATAATTTTTCACTATTTTAATCATTAATTATGAGCTGCAGAGAAATACAAAGCCCAAAACAGCAATTAAGATAATTACAGTATCTTAAGTATCAACTAAAATATGAGAAAAAAAATCTGTTACATCATAAAGTACTACATGAATGCCTGTGAAAGGATCTTTGGACAAATAAGGTAGCAGCCTTTAGGTATCCTTGTATCTTCATTTTACAGGACATTGAAATAAATTTGAATAACTGCATTGCTAGATCTATTTTTGATGACCAATCATGGAGGAGGCCTCCTCTCTTGGAAGGAAGAACTTTTATAATAGCTAAAAAGGAGNTATATATAACATATATATATATGAGTATTTTTTCAGAAGGGGGAGTGTGTGCTAAATATTAAGGCAAGACTTGTGTCTTTCTACATTAGAAGGTAATTGCAGTGGTCATATGTAGAGGGAGGATAGTGTTCTTTACCATTCAGTTTATTCTCAGTTCAGATAAACACAGTAATACAATTTTAACACTGCACAACTTTGAGGGGAAAGAAGGTTCTTTAAAAAAATAAAAAGCAAGCTAGAGAACTTTCTGATCTTACTCTGGGAGAACATATGGTACTGGTGTTTCAAAACCTGTCACAAGCTACACTGAGGAATAAAGTCCTGAGAAAGATTACAGTCTGTCTTGAAACAGAAAAAAAAA